>SJXQ01012255.1:104869-133770 GCA_006408695.1 Aepyceros melampus
TAGAGCCAGACATCCTAGAATGTGAAGTCAAGTGGGCCTTAGGAAGAATCACTACGAACAAAGCTAGTAGAGGTGATGGGATCCCAGTTGAGTTTTTTTCAAACCCTGAAAGATGATGCTGTGAAAGGGCTGCCCTCAATATGCCAGCAAATTTGGAAAACTCAGCAGTGGCCACAGGACTGGAAAAGGTCAGTTTTCGTTCCAATCCCAAAGAAAGGCAATGCCAAAGAATATTCAAACTACCGCACAATTGCACTCATCTCACATGCTAGTAATGTAATGCTCAAAATTCTCCAAGCCAGGCTTCAACAATTCGTGAACCTTGAACTTCCAGATGTTCAAGCTGGTTTTAGAAAAGGCAGAGGAACCAGAGATCAAATTGCCAACATCCGTTGGAATATCGAAAAAGCCAGAGTTCCAGAGAAACACCTATTTCTAAATATTTATTCCTTACTTTTGGGCCTGTCTTTTTATTTTTTTGACAGTGTTTTTTTAAGGAATTAGAGGTTTTAATTTTGATAAAGCCAAATTTATCAACTAGTTCTTATGGAATATGCTTTTGGTATTATATATGAGAAACCTTTGTGAAACTTCAGGTCACAAAGACTTCCTCTTATGTTTTCTTCTTTAAATTTTATAGTTTCACTGTTAGGTTTATGAACCATTTTGTGTTTTTTAATATGCTATGTGGTATGGATCCAAGCTCATATTTCTTTTGGCATCTGGACATCCAATTGTTCCAGCACTATTTGTTGAAAAGATTGCCCTTTTTCCACTAAATTACCTTTGCTGCTGTTGTTCAGTCACTCAGTCATCTCTGACTCTTTGTGACCCCATGGACTGCAGCACAGCAGACTTCCCTGTCCTTCAACATCTCCTGGAGCTTGCTCAAACTCAGGCCCATTGAGTCAGTGATGCCATCCAAGCATCTTGTCCTTTTTCGTCCTCTTCTTCTCCTACCTACCCTCAATTTTTCCCAGGATCATCTTTTCTCATTGAGGAGGCTCTTCACATCAGGTGGCCAAAGTATTGGAGCTTCAGCATCAGCCTCAATCCTTCCAATGAATATTCAGGATTGATTTCCTTTAGAATCGACAGGTTTGATCTCTTTGTAGTCTAAGGGACTCTCAAGAGTATTTTCCAACACCATAGTTCAAAAGCATCAATTCTTCAGTGCTCAGCTTTCTTCACAGTCCAACTCTCACATCCATACATGACCACAGGAAAAACCATAGCCTTGACTAGACGGACTTTTGTTGGCAAAGTAATGTCTCTGCTTTTGAATATGCTATCTAGGTTGGTCATAACTTTCCTTTCAAGGAGTAAGCGTCTTTTAATTTCATGAGTGCACTCACCATCTGCAGTGATTTTGGAGCCCAGGAAGATAAAGTCTGACACTGTTTACACTGTTTCCCCATCTATTTCCCATGAAGTGATGGGACCAGATGCCATGATCTTCGTTTTCTGAATATTGAGCTTTAAGCCAAGTTTTTCACTCTCTTCTTCCACTTCATCAAAAGGCTCTTTAGTTCTTCTTCACTTTCTGCCATAAGGGTGGTGTCATCAGCATATATGAGGTTATTGACATTTCTCCCAGCAATCTTGATTCCAGCTTGTGATTCTTCCAGTCCAGCGTTTTTCAAGATGTACTCTGCATAGAAGTTAAATAAGCAGGGTAACAATTGACCAACCTGTCAATCCTAAAGGAAATCAATCCTGAATGTTCATTGGAAGGATTGAGGCTGATGCTGAAGCTCCAATACTTTGGCCACCTGATGTGAAGAGCCTACTCAATGAGAAAAGATGATACTGGGAAAAATTGAGGGTAGGTAGGAAATGAGGTTATTGACATTTCTCCCAGCAATCTTGATTCCAGCTTGTGATTCTTCCAGTCCAGCGTTTTTCAAGATGTACTCTGCATAGAAGTTAAATAAGCAGGGTAACAATTGACCAACCTGTCAATCCTAAAGGAAATCAATCCTGAATGTTCATTGGAAGGATTGAGGCTGATGCTGAAGCTCCAATACTTTGGCCACCTGATGTGAAGAGCCTACTCAATGAGAAAAGATGATACTGGGAAAAATTGAGGGTAGGTAGGAGAAGAAGGGGACGAAAAAGGACAAGATGCTTGGATGGCATCACTGACTCAATGGGCATGAGTTTGAGCAAGCTCCAGGAGATGTTGAAGGACAGGGAAGTCTGCTGTGCTGCAGTCCATGGGGTCACAAAGAGTCAGAGATGACTGAGTGACTGAACAACAGCAGCAAAGGTAATTTAGTGGAAAAAAGGCAATGTTTTCAACAAATAGTGCTGGAACAATTGGATGTCCAGATGCCAAAAGAAATATGAGCTTGGATCCATACCACATAGCATATTAAAAAACACAAAATGGTTCATAAACCTAACAGTGAAACTATAAAATTTAAAGAAGAAAACATAAGAGGAAGTCTTTGTGACCTGAAGTTTCACAAAGGTTTCTCATATATAATACCAAAAGCATATTCCATAAGAACTAGTTGATAAATTTGGCTTTATCAAAATTAAAACCTCTAATTCCTTAAAAAAACACTGTCAAAAAAATAAAAAGACAGGCCCAAAAGTAAGGAATAAATATTTAGAAATAGGTGTTTCTCTGGAACTCTGGCTTTTTCGATATTCCAACGGATGTTGGCAATTTGATCTCTGGTTCCTCTGCCTTTTCTAAAACCAGCTTGAACATCTGGAAGTTCAAGGTTCACGAATTGTTGAAGCCTGGCTTGGAGAATTTTGAGCATTACATTACTAGCATGTGAGATGAGTGCAATTGTGCGGTAGTTTGAATATTCTTTGGCATTGCCTTTCTTTGGGATTGGAACGAAAACTGACCTTTTCCAGTCCTGTGGCCACTGCTGAGTTTTCCAAATTTGCTGGCATATTGAGGGCAGCCCTTTCACAGCATCATCTTTCAGGGTTTGAAAAAAACTCAACTGGGATCCCATCACCTCTACTAGCTTTGTTCGTAGTGATTCTTCCTAAGGCCCACTTGACTTCACATTCTAGGATGTCTGGCTCTAGGTGAGTGATCACACCATTGTGATTATCTGGGTCATGAAGCACTCTTTTGTACAGTTCTTCCATGTACTCTTGCCACCTCTTCTTAATATCTTCTGCTTCTATTAGGTCCAGACCATTTCTGTCCTTTATCAAGCCCATCTTTGCATGAAATGTTCCCTTGGTATCTCTAATTTTCATGACGAGATCTCTAGTCTTTCCCATTCTATTGTTTTCCTCTATGTCTTTGCATTGATCGCTGAGGAAGGCTTTCTTATCTCTCCTTGCTATTCTTTGGAACTCTACATTCAGATGCTTATATCTTTCCTTTTCTCCTTTGCTTTTCACCTCTCTTTTTTCACAGCTATTTGTAAGGCCTCCTCAGACATTTTGCTTTTTTGCATTTCTTTTTCTTGAAGATGGTTATGATCCCTGTCTCCTGTACAATGTCACGAACCTCTGTCCATAGTTCATCAGACACTATAGAGTTCATGATCTGAGCCACAGTCAGCTCCCAGTCTTGTTTTTGCTGACTGTGTAGAGCTTCTCCATCTTTGGCTGCAAACAATATAATCAATCTGATTTCGGTGTTGACCATCTGGTGATGTCCATGTGTAGAGTCTTCTCTTGTGTTGTTGGAAGACAGTGTTTGCTATGACCAGTGCTTTCTCTTGGCAAAATTCTATTAATCTTTGCCCTGCTTCATTCTGTACTCCAAGGCCAAATTTGCCTGTTACTCCAGGTGTTTCTTGACTTCCTACTATTGCATTCCAGTCCCCTATAATGAAAAGGACATCTATTTTGGGTGTTAGTTCTAAAAGGTCTTGTAGGTCTTCATAGAACCGTTCAACTTCGCATTACCGGTTGGGGCATAAGCTTGGATTACCATAATATTGAATGGTTTGCCTTGGAAATGAACAGAGATCATTTTCTCATTTTTGAGATTGCATCCAAGTACTGCATTTTGGACTCTTTTGTTGACCATGATGGCTACTCCATTTCTTCTAAGGGATTCGTGCCCATAGTAGTAGATATAATGGTCATCTGAGTTAAATTCACCCATTCCAGTCCATTTTAGTTCGCTGATTCCTAGAATGTCAACATTCACTCTTGCCAACTCCTGTTTGACCACTTCCAATTTGCCTTGATTCATGTACCTAACATTCCAGATTCCTGTGCAATATTGCTCTTTATAGCATTGAACCTTGGTACTATCACCAGTCCCATCCACAACAACCCAGTTGTGGATGTGACTATAAAAATTAGCTAATGCAAATTAAAACTACAATAAAATAAAACTCCTGTTTGACCACTTCCAATTTGCCTTGATTCATGTACCTAACATTCCAGATTCCTGTGCAATATTGCTCTTTATAGCATTGAACCTTGGTACTATCACCAGTCCCATCCACAACAACCCAGTTGTGGATGTGACTATAAAAATTAGCTAATGCAAATTAAAACTACAATAAAATAAACTATCTTATGGTCTGACAGTTCTATTCCTGAATAAAAACACTAATTATAAAAGATAAATGCACCTCTCTGTTCATTGCTGCATTATTTACTAATATATGGAAGAAATCTGCATGTTCACCAATGGATGAACGGACAAAAAAGACATGCAGGCATGCTCAGTCACTGAGGTTGTGTCTGCCTCTTCACGAACCCATGGGCTGTAGCCCACCAGGCTCCTCTGTCCATGGGATTCTCCAGGCAAGAATGCTATTATAGGTAGCCATTCCATTCTCCAGGAGATCTTCCAACCCAGGGATTGAATTCACACCTCTTATGTCTTTTCCATATATATATTTTTCCACACTTTATTGTGATCCACACAATCAAAGGCTTTGGTATAGTCAATAAAGCACAAATAGATGTTTTTCTGGAACTCTCTGGCTTTTTCCATGATCCAGCAGATGTTGGCACTTTGATCTCTGGTTCCTCTGCCTTTTCTAAAACCAGCTTGAACATCAGGGAGTTCACGGTTCACATATTGCTGAAGCCTGGCTTGGAGAATTTTTAGCATTACTTTACTAGCATGTGAGATGAGTGCAATTGTGTGGTAGTTTGAGCATTCTTTGGCATTGCCTTTCTTTGGGATTGGAATAAAAACTGACCTTTTCCAGTCCTGTGGCCACTGCTGAGTTTTCCAAATTTGCTGGCATATTGAGTGCAGCACTTTCACAGCATCATCTTCCAGGATTTGGAATAGCTCCACTGGAATTCCATCACCTCCACTAGCTTTGTTCGTAGTGATGTTTTCTAAGGCCCGCTTGGCTTCACGTTCCAGGATGTCTGGCTCTAGATAAGTGATCACACCATCGTGATTATCCAGGTCATGAAGATCTTTTTTGTACAGTTCCTCTGTGGAAAATTCTGAGAGAGATGGGAATACCAGACCACCTAACCTGCCTCTTGAGAAATCTGTACGCAGGTCAGGAAGCAACAGTTAGAAATGGACATGGAACAACAGACTGGTTCCAAGGAGGAAAAGGAGTACATCAAGGCTGTATATTGTCACCCTGCTTATTTAACTTATACGCAGAATATATCATGAGGAATGCTGGACTGGAAGAAACACAAGCTGGAATCAAGATTGCTGGGGGAAATATCAATCACCTCAGATATGCAGATGACACCACCCTTATGGCAGAAAGTGAAGAGGAACTAAAAAGCCTCTTGATGAAAGTGAAACAGGAGAGTGAAAAAGTTGGCTTAAAGCTCAACATTCAGAAAACAAAGATCATGGCATCCAGTCCCATCACTTCATGGGAAATAGACAGGGAAACAGTGGAAACAGTGTCAGACTTTATTTTGGGTGGCTCCAAAATCACTGCAGATAGTGACTGCAGCCATGAAATTAAAAGATGCTTACTCCTTGGAAGAAAAGTTATGACCAACCTAGATAGCATATTCAAAAGCAGAGATATTACTTTGCCAACTAAGGTCCATCTAGTCAAGGCTATAGTTTTTCCTGTGGTCATGTATGGATGTGAGAGTTGGACTGTGAAGAAGGCTGAGCGCAGAAGAATTGATGCTTTTGAACTGTGGTGTTGGAGAAAACTCTTGAGAGTCCCTTGGACTGCAAGGAGATCCAACCAGTCCATTCTGAAGGAGATCGGCCCTGGGATTTCTTTGGAAGGAATGATGCTAAAGTTGAAGCTCCAGTACTTTGGCCACCTCATGCAAAGAGTTGACTCATTGGAAAAGACTCTGATGCTGGGAGGGACTGGGGGCAGGAGGAGAAGGGGACGATCGAGGATGAGATGGCTGGATTACATCACTGACTTGATGGGCATGAGTCTTAGTGAACTCTAGGAGTTGGTGATGGACAGGGAGGCCTGGCGTGCTGCGATTCATGGGGTCACAAAGAGTCAGACACGACTGAGCAACTGAACTGAACTGAACATATATATATTTAGTTCAGTTAAGTCACTCATTCGTGTCCAGCTCTTTGTGACCCCATAGACTGCAGCACATCAGGCTTCCCTGTCCATCACCAACTCCCAGAGTTTACTCAAACTCATGTCCATTGTGTCAAGGATGCCATCCAACAGTCTCACCCTCTGTCATCCCTTTCTCTTCCTGCCTTCAGTCTTTCCCAGCATCAGGGTCTTTTCATATGAGTCAGTTCTTCGCATCAGGTGGCCAAAGTATTGGAATTTCAGCCTCAGCATCAGTCCTTCCAATGAATATTCAGGACTGATTTCCCTTAGGATGGACTTGTTGGTTCTTCTTGCAGTCCAAGGGACTCTCAAGAATCTTCTCCAACACCACAGTTGAAAAGCATCAGTACTTCACTGCTCAGCTTTCTTCATATACCACCTCTCACCTCCATACATGACTGCTGGAAAAACCACATTTTTACTAAATGGACCTTTGTCAGCAAAGTAATGTCTCTGCTTTTTAATAAGCTGTCTAGGTTGGTTACAACTTTTCTTCCAAGGAGTAAGTGTCTTTTAATTTCATGGCTGCAGTCACCATCTGCAGTGATTTTGAAGCCCAAATAAATAAAGTCTGTCACTGTTTCCACTGTTTCCCGATCTGGAGTCTTCCCCAGCATCCTAGTTCAAAGGCATCAATTCTTGGGCATTCTGCCTTCTTCACGGTCTAGCTCTCACAACCGTACATGACCACTGGGAAGACCATAGCCTAAACTGTATGGACCTTTGTCAGCAGAGTAATGGCTCTGCTTTTCTAATCACTGTCTAGGTTTGTCATCACTTTCCTGCCAAGAAGCAACTGTGGTGTCTTCTGATTTCATGCCTGCAGTCACCATTGTCAGTGATTTTGGAGCCCAAGAGGAGGAAATTTGTCACTGCTTCCACCTTTTCCTCTGCTATCTCCCATGCAGTAATGGAGCAGGATGCCATGATCTAGTTTTTTAAATATTTAGTCTTAAGCTGGCACTTTCACTCTTCTCCTTCTCCCTCATCAAGAGGCTCTTTAGTTCCTCTTCACTTTCTGCCATTAGAGTAGTATCACCTGTATATACGTATATTTGTATATGTATATATATATTTAATACTATTTAACCATAAGGGAAATGAAATCCCAACATTTCCAACAACATCAACAGCTACCTACAGCAGGTTTTGGGGAGATGTGAAAAACTATAATGCTCATATTCTTCTGCTAGAAATACAGTAATAAAGTGTGTGTGTGCTCAGTCACTCAGTTGTGTCTGACTCTTTGTGACCCTATGGACTCTAGCCCACCAGGCTTTTCTGTCCATGAAATTTTCCAGGCAAGAATACTGGAATGGGTTGCCATTTCCTACTCCAGGGAGAAATATAAAATGGTATGCCGGGGACCAGCCCCGGTGGATCCAGGGATATTCAAAGCGGGGACAGAGTGGGCGAGATAGGACAGGATAGGAGAGAACAGGATAGCTCAGGAAAGAATAGTATAGTAGGAAATTAGTGGAAGAAAAGAGGGCTGAATAACTTGGTTTACGGGGAAAACCAATAAAACCTCAAGACAAGAGGTTTGCACCATCTACGTAGGCCACCGGCGTCCGTTTGAATATCGGAGAGTGCCCCGCCCTGGGCTCTCTCTCCTACAGATCTTAGCAGCCGGGACAGGTAAGTAGACGTGGTGAGCCTCCCCGCCCCAGATGGGAATTCAGCCAAAAAAAGGAGAAAGGGGAGAAAAAGAATGACATGGGAAGCCCAGCATCGGTGTAAAGCTCCAAGAGGGAAAAAGAGGGAAAAAAGGGAAGGGGGAAAAAGGGGAAAAAANCAAAAGAAAAGTAATTTACTCAAAAGTTCAGTATTGCTAACATCAAAACTACTACATATCCCTTTTTCCATATCCCAATTACATAGATCACATCTTCCCGGGTGCCTGAGAGATAAGGAATAAAGAAGCCTGGCAGCAATCATTGAGTCAACCGTGAAATCCTGTCACCAATATACATTTGAAAAGACTCTGAAGCTTTAAGATACCTTGAGGCTTTTTGTGCCTCCCACATTTGGGAGGTTGTGAGCAATTCACAAATTTGCAAAAGTCAAGGGACTCTGTTTAGGCAGGCTAGAGCATTATCAAAGGGGGGTTGGGCTGAAATGGGAAAACAGACAAATTCTTATTTTGGGGGGCACATGTTCAGGAAAAACCAGGGAGAAATCCGATGACTCAAATTGCCCTGCCATCTGAGTTTGCCACGTGACCCTGTCACGGGTGGGATTCCTCACTCTGGCTCCCGACAATGGTACAATCTTTTTTGGAAAATAATTTGGCTGTTTCTTTAAAAGTTAAGCATATACCTACACATAGTCAGCTACTTTACTTGAGGATAAAAAGGAATACATCTGCTTACAAATACTTTACAGAAATTTTCAGAGCAACTTTATTTGCAGTGACCAAAGCCTGGAACAATCAAAATGGCAGTTAACAGGTAAATGAATAAAATAAATTGTGGTGTATCCTTATAATGGAATACTAGTTAGCAAAATAGGATTAAACAACATGGATGTTGTGTTGAAGTCCTGGCATGCTGCAGTCCATGGGTCCACAAAGAGTTGGACACAACTGAGCGACTTAATGGAACTGAATGTGTGTGTGTGTGTGTGTGTGTGTGTGTGTAAGAGACATAAGAGGTGTAAATTCAATCCCTGGGTTGGGAAGATCTCTTGGAGAGTGGAGTAGCTACCTACACTATCATTCTTGCCTGGAGAATCCCATGGACAGAGGAGCCTGGCAGGCTATAGCCCATGGGTTCACAGAGTCAGACCCAACTGCACAATTATTTCAAAATAATTATTCCAAGTGAAAGAAAATAGATGTAAAAATTAGTCACGCTGTATTATTCCATTCGTATGGAAAGGCAAGCTAGTAGATAAAAATACAAAGCAGATCCCTGGTGACTTAGGAATGTGGGCACGTGGCACAGAAGGAGATGAGAAGGAGGGATGAGAAGGAGATTACAAAGGGACGGAAGGAAATTTTGGAGAGTGATGAATATGTTCTCTGTCTTCATTGTGGTGATTATTCATAGATGTATGCATATGACAATACCTATGAGATTTTACACTTAAAATATGTGCAATATTGTAAATTTTGCCTCCATAATGGTGACTAAAATGAAATTAAGTTTTCCCTGTTTTTTTGAACCTTGAAGAGAAGACACATACTGTAAGAATTCTTTGCGAGAGTGTAAAGTTTCATATAATCTTTTTTGGCATTCATTCTGTTGACTGGTCAGTTATGTTCATTGTAGTATGTTGTTCTTGTGTATAAATGCATCACAATATGTTTACCAATTTTGCTGTTGAGAAAAATTCAGGCTCTTTCTAGTTTTTCTGGCCATTGTGGATGGTGCTATTTTATATATTTACATGCTTGTCTCCTAGTGCACATTTGGAAGTGTTTCCTTGGGTAGATTTGTCTCTAGGAGTAAAATGTAGGATATTTGCATGTGCAGTTTTTCTTAGAGATACCACACTGTTTTCCCAAAATTGGAAGCGGATGAGAGTTCTTTCAGTCTACAAATTGGCTAACACACATGACATGATCTGATTTTTAAAAACTGCCAATCTGATGTATACTTTACCCTTGGCCAACTTGGGCTGGTGTAATACATTACCATATACTTGGCAGCTCTATTGTCAGGCCATTCAAGGTGGCTGTTCTTTTCCGTTCTGTACAACCCCCATAGGAGTGACTGCTTCACCTACATCCTACTCACATGACTGACCTTCCTATATAGTTGTCTCCTCCCTAGTTAGTGACTGTTCTAACTTTAGATCAAGATGCTCCATTCTGCTTATCAAAGGAGCCATGAGGGGTGGGCCCTTCTGCTGGTTTCCCTGGTAACCAATGAGCCAACAGCCACCATGTCCTGCCTGCCATCTGCTGCCCATGGTGAGATGTCCCTCCAAGACCTTGATTCAGATGCATAAGATCACCCCATCCATTTAACCACTGATGTCTCGGTTGCTAACTCTGAGCCCTTTTTCAGTATCGAAGCTGAGCAAGTACAGGACTTGTAGGCCTGTGGGGTATAGCTCAACAGCTGCTTAAAACAGAAATTTATTTTCTTGCAAGCCTGAAGTCTACAGAGCAGAGTGCTGGCATGGTCAGGTTCTGATAAGTGCTCTACCTGGTTTAGCAATGGCCAACTTCTCACCATGTACTCACATGGCAAGAGAAAGAATGTCTCTCTCTCTTCCTCCTCTCAGTTCAGTTCAGCCGCTCAGTCTGTCCGACTCTTTGCGACCCCATGAATCGCAGCACGCCAGGCCTCCCTGATCATCACCAACTCCTGGAGTTGCGTCCATCGAGTCAGTGATACCATCCAGCCATCTCGTTCCCTGTTGTCCCCTTCTCCTCCTGCCCCCAATCCCTCCCAGCATCAGAGTCTTTTCCAATGAGTCAACTCTTCGCATGAGGTGGCCAAAGGACTGGAGTTTCAGCTTTAGCATCATTCCTTCCAAACAAATCCCAGGGCTGATCTCCTTTAGAATGGACTGGTTGGATCTCCTTGCAGTCCAAGGGACTCTCAAGAGTCTTCTCCAACACCACAGATCAAAAGCATCAATTCTTTGGTGCTCAGCCTTCTTCACAGTCCAACTCTCACATCCATACATGACCACTGGAAAAACCATAGCCTTGACTAGACGGACCTTAGTCAGCAAAGTAATGTCTCTGCTTTTGAATATGCTGTCTAGGTTGGTCATAACTTTGCTTCCAAGGAGTAAGCTTCTTTTAATTTCATGGCTGCAATCACCATCTGCAATGATTTTGGAGCCCCCAAAAATAAAGTCTGACACTGTTCCTACTGTTTCCCCATCTATTTCCCATGAAGTGATGGGACCGGATGCCATGATCTTCGTTTTCTGAATGTTGAGCTTTAAGCCAAGTTTTTCACTCTCCACTTTCATCAAGAGGCTTTTTAGTTCCTCTTCACTTTCTGCCATAAGGGTGGTGTCATCTGCATAATGCCATCATGAAAGCCCATTCTCATAAGCTAACCTAACCTTAGTTACCTCCCAAAAGTTTTCTTCTCTAAATACTTTCACATTGGGAGTTTTGGCTCCAACATAGGAATTTGAAGGGGAACAAAATATTAATATCATAGCAGCTATAGTTTTAATTACTAAATTATCTAATTACTAAATAAGTCAAATATCTTTTTGTATGATTAAGCACCATTTTTTTGCCCCTGCTTTAAAATGCCTGATCAAATCTTTTATTCATTCCTATTGTAAAGTTTGTATGTTTCTTACTAGCTCACAGACATTATACTTAATATATATATATGAATTTATTCCTATATGAGCTATTCATATTATAAATAATTTTTAGTTTGTAATATATAGCTTTACAATAATTTTACTAGCAGAATACTTTAATTCTTCTTATTGAAGTACAGTTTAATAAATACTTTCACATTGGGAGTTTTGGCTCCAACATAGGAATTTGAAGGGGAACAAAATATTAATATCATAGCAGCTATAGTTTTAATTACTAAATTATCTAATTACTAAATAAGTCAAATATCTTTTTGTATGATTAAGCACCATTTTTTTGCCCCTGCTTTAAAATGCCTGATCAAATCTTTTATTCATTTCCTATTGTAAAGTTTGTATGTTTCTTACTAGCTCACAGACATTATACTTAATATATATATATGAATTTATTCCTATATGAGCTATTCATATTATAAATAATTTTTAGTTTGTAATATATAGCTTTACAATAATTTTACTAGCAGAATACTTTAATTCTTCTTATTGAAGTACAGTTTATTTATAGTATTGTGTTAGTTTCATGTGTACAGTAAATAATTCAGTTATGTAATATACATTTTTCAGATTTTTCCCATTACAGGTTATTACAAGATGTTGAATATAGAATATTTTAATTTTAATGCAGTTATATTAATATTTTTATGATTTTCAAAAATTTGTGTGACTTCTTAGAGTTTCTTCCTTCCCTAGGATAAGGTCATAAAATGTTAGCTTCATTATTTTTCACAAAGTTATAAGCTGGCATTTAATCCATGTGTATCAAGGATTTGTGTTTGTCTAAATTAATAACCAGTCAACATGGTATCTGACCAACAATAATGACCATTAGAATAGTATTGGAAAAATAGAAAGATCCTTAAGCTTGATGATATCATTGAAACCCTATATAAATCCTGTATCCCCCTATTTCCAAACTTCCTATTATATAAGATAATAATGTTCTTATGGACTGAGTCATTCTGTCTGAATATTCTATAACTTGCAGTTAAACTCTTGCTATTTGATAAAAAATACTATAATAACCTGGCACTTTTTTCTAAGTGTAATTGGGAAACAGAGCAGAAAAGTCAAACAAAGTAGCATATCCCTGATCCAATTGTTTTTTATCTTGTTGCTGGAGTTTATATAATGCACTGATTGTTACCCAGTTGGACCAGTTACTTTCTCTTTTTGAAGATCCTTCTCTGATTACAAGACATCAGGGTCCAAAACAGAGAAAAAAGTTGTAGTCTTTTATTGCAAAACAAGGCCCGGTGTCAGTATTGAACTCAGCCCTCAGCCTTGTCTCCTGGTTATTGACGCTGAGAATCAGTGCCACCTCTTCAAATAGCTCCCCTGCAATAGCCTTGATCATGGAGGCTGGCAGGAGCGGAGAGAGATTTAATGCGCTATTAGTGGTCTGAGAGCATTGCACCTGGAGGAACACGACTGCGACCAATGGGCTGTGTCAATGTCTTATGAGGCTGTAAACTTGTTGAAAATGTACCTCAATGCTCAAAGGTGAGAAAATAAAGATGTAAGTAATCCTGGGCCAAGTGTTTAGCCTTGTGGTTTATTTTCTGTTTAACAATAATGGGAGAAAGGGGAGCAAACTCTTATCTCTTGTGATGCATATGGCAATCCTCGTACACCTCAGCTGGACAACTTGGAGAAGACGAAGCTGTTTGTAACTTTGTACCCAACAGACTGATGCTCCCGATCTGGACCGCGAAGATTTGACAGTATTGGGCATCAGACCATTTAGAGAAACTCATTATGTGCAATTTGTTCCAATTAATATGAAAGCCTAGCATTTCTTCAAAAGTACCTCCTAGGGTAAACAGTGAATGGACTAATATTTTACAGATTTTGTTGATTAGGTTCACCAGAGCACAAGGCATGACGACCATCAGTCCCCAGTTATGATGCTTAATGGGTATACAAAGCCTCTCATTTTCCAGGAAAAGAGCCTCTTTGGCCTGACCTTTCAAATCCCAAATCATTTTGTTTCTTTTCAGTTTTTTTTGTAGGATAGGACCTCCAGACAGAATTTATTAGTTAGCAAGTGTGTATGTTAGTCGATCCATCGTGTCCGACTCTTTGCAACCCCATGAGTGTAACCCGCCAGGCTCCTCTGTCCATGGATCTCTTCAGGCAAGAATACTGGAGTGGGTTGCCATTTCCTTCTCCAGTTAGCAAAGTTTGGTGATAAAAACCTACAGAGGGACTTCCCTGGTGGTTCAGTGGTTAAGACTCTGTGCTTCCAATGCAGGGGGTGTGAGTTCAATCCCTCGTCAGGGAAATAAGATCCCCCATGTCATGTACTGTGGCCAAATAAAAATAAAATGACTAGTTCAACATTTAAAGAAACCTATACAAAAGGTGCCTCTTTTAGAAGTACAGAGGCCAAGCAGAGCACAGGCTACACTGGAAAGTTAGGAGACCTGGGACCTGCCTGATCATGCCTCCATGTTTGGGTGAATTGAGGTAAATTATTCCTCATTTGTCACACTGTGTGTGTGCTGAGCCACTTCAGTCATGACGCTATGGACTGTAGCCTGCCAGGCTCCTCTGTCCAGGGGATTCTCCAGACAAGAATACTGGAGTGGGTTGCCTTGCCCTCCTCCACAGGATCTTCCTGACCCAGGGATTGAACCCGTGTCTCTTACGTCTCCTATATGGGCAGGCAGCTTCTTTACCACTAGCGCCATCTGGGAAGCCCCAGTGAAGTCCATTAAAAACTGACAAAATCTCATCTCTTAGAAAATGTTTATTAGGTTTCAAAGAAACATTGGAACTCATCATTTTGTTGTTTCTAAAAGTCTTCATGTGCGTAGGTGTGACTTTGCTCAGATCGTGAAGAAAAGTGAGAAATCTACCAAGTGACAGTTGAAGTGAAGTGAAGTGAAGTCGCTCAGTCGTGTCCGACTCTTTGCAACCCCGTGGACTGTAATGTACTAGGCTTCTCTGTCCATGGGATTCTCCAGGCAAGAATACTGGAGTGGATTGCCATTTCCTTCTCCAGGGGATCTTCCCGACCCAGGGATCGAACCGTGACAGTTAAGGTGAGCGAATCACTCAGAATCAATGTATATAATTCTCTGCCCCAGTGCAGGTAATAATGCATCGGAGGCCACAGCGTAGGAAAGAAGTGTGGGGAAGGGTCCTGTGAAGCTTCTACAGCAGTAGAAGCAGGTTACCTGCCATAACCACCTGGCGATGTGCCCGCATGCCTCCATTCCTGAGGCAACCAGCTAGGAGGAGCTAGCGTGGTGGGGGCGCTGACGCTAGGCAGTTCCTGCCCAACATAGCACCTCTTTGCCTGGAAGTCTTTGCAGAGGTCTCTGGCTGAGACCTCTGTATCCAGTGCCTTCCCTTTCACAGATGACAGGCCTACAGCAGTCCTGACTGAAAGCTTTCCCTGCCTTCTCCAGCCCTCTCTCTTCTTTAGCCTTCGTGGTGGACATTCCCCTTGGTAAAGCTTTTTCATGGCTCAGCCCATCTTGGCATTGCTTCTTAAAGGATCCACCAAAACATAAATGGACTTTGTGCAATAGGCAATATTCCACCAACAGCGTAGGAAAGAAGTGTGGGGAAGGGTCCTGTGAAGCTTCTACAGCAGTAGAAGCAGGTTACCTGCCATAACCACCTGGCGATGTGCCCGCATGCCTCCATTCCTGAGGCAACCAGCTAGGAGGAGCTAGCGTGGTGGGGGCGCTGACGCTAGGCAGTTCCTGCCCAACATAGCACCTCTTTGCCTGGAAGTCTTTGCAGAGGTCTCTGGCTGAGACCTCTGTATCCAGTGCCTTCCCTTTCACAGATGACAGGCCTACAGCAGTCCTGACTGAAAGCTTTCCCTGCCTTCTCCAGCCCTCTCTCTTCTTTAGCCTTCGTGGTGGACATTCCCCTTGGTAAAGCTTTTTCATGGCTCAGCCCATCTTGGCATTGCTTCTTAAAGGATCCACCAAAACATAAATGGACTTTGTGCAATAGGCAATATTCCAGACCCTCTGGCATCCAGGCGTGACCAGGTAACTATGTGGCAGTAGGTGGACCTGACGTATAACAGCCTTGAAGGGATCTGACAGATCTTCTTTCCCCTGGTCTACATCCCACTAACCAGAACAGAGGCACAATATTTAGGTCCACAGCAGCTAACCTGGATCACAAAACAGAAGCAATATACTTAGGATTAGGGTTACAGTTCCCTGATGAGAGAGAAACTGTCATATCAGCCTGGATGATCCTTGTTTCCAGGAGAAAATGGTCAGTGGTGCTGTCTTTGCTTTCCTAACAAACAGTATGCTGCTGCTGCTGCTAAGTCACTTTTGCTGTGTCCAGCTCACTGAGACTCTATACACCATAGCCCGACAGGTTCCTCTGCCTGTGGGATTCTCCAGGCAAGAATACTAGAGTGGGTTGCCATTGCCTCCCCCAGGGGTTCTTCCCAACCCAGGGATCGAACCTGTGTCTCCTGCTGCTCCTACATTGCAGGCAGACTCTTTACCACTAGCCACCTGGAAGTCCCATCAAACCATATACTGTCATCTTAATTTTTACAGGTCTACCCTCCAGGGACATGGAAAGGGGCAAGTAAAACATTAAATAAATAGGAGCCAATGCCAGCAGCATGGAATAGTTTCTCTCTCTCACATACACACACACACACACATTTCAGAGAAGGGACCACATCGTTGCTAGTTGGAATGTGTGGGGAAGGACACAACCTGGACTTTGAAAGATGATTAGAATGTAGAAAAGAAGATTATAGATGGAGAAAACAACTTGAATACATGGTTATTTGGGGATTAAGAAAGAGACTACCCTCAAAGCAATAGAGATGAGTTGCAGGCAAATGGTGCAATATAAAATGAGGAGGGGGAAATCCTGAAAACTCTGCTTAGGCAACATCCTAAAGAAACCTCTGCTGGTTACTTGCCTGCTGGCTCTCGGGTCTGCACCCTGCCTTTCTCTGTTCTACTGTCCATTACAGGGCTCGATCCCTCAAGCCACACTGCCACGCTTCTCTGACTATGTCTTCTTAGGTGCGTTGGGTCAATGGCAAGTACTGGCTAGATGCTGGAGAACAGGAGCAGGAATAAAATCAGAATATCCTATCCTCTTCCTCTTTAGTCAACATCTCCAGCAGCTGCCATGTTCCCTCAGTAGTTCCAATGTCTGGCTCCCGGGCTCAGACAATCTTCCCTGTGTTCCTCTAGTCCTAGGGGTCCAAGCGGCTTCTTGTATTTACTAGATTTGACATCTCCTCGCCTTTTCCTGCTTGTCCTTTTAGCGGTTGTGAAAAGTTAGTCTTTAATTTCCTGTGTTAACTCCTTCTGTTCAAATACCTAGCTTAACAGATAATGCCGTCACCCTGTGCCTTTGTCTGTAACATTCATTTACACACAGTGAAACCTGCTTAATGCTTATCTGCACTTACAGATCTAAAGATTTATTTATCCAGAGGCGCACATTCAACCATGTATAAGGAAATGACAGAGTCAGGGTCCTCAGAACCAAACAAGGATGAGCAGAGGTCGACGGATAAAAACCAGCTTCCTCACACTGGAGGAGAGAGAGGAGGGAGGTGGGTCACTCCAACTTGCACATCACAATTTGTCCTCACAGTTTCTGACAGGGACTGAGTCTAGGCTGCCTATGATAGTACCTGGTTTGGTCACACACACTTTATGTCAACTTTCTTCTCCTCCCTGTCTCAATTCCCTGCTCCTCGTTAAGTGTCCCAAACAAACACTTGCACTTGAATCCTTGTCTCAGGGTCAATGTCTAGGGAAACCCAAACCGGGACAACTGGCTTGAGTATGTCCTACACCAGACCCTAGAAAATGCAGAACCTTTTCTTGAACACCCATGCCCATCAATCTTCCACAACTTCCTGTGTAAAAAACCTTTATCTTAATAGCACTTACTTCATGAATTTGAAATCATCTGTCTCTCTTTTCCGAGAAATTATCATTCCTCCCACTTAGTATTTTCCCTGAAACAAAATAGCAGCCCATTAAATATTTGTTGAATGAAAGAATGAATGAAAAAACAAGAGCAAAGAAAGTCCGCGAGGAGAGAGAATCTCACCACTGTATTCAGCACAGTCCCTCACAGGTCAGAAGACATTCAGTAAATATCAATTGATGGGATTGATAACTAAATGAATTTGGTGATAACTAGCTTGGAGGTTAGATTTGAGGAATTGGGACTGGATGAATTCTTTGAGAAACTGCATAAACAGAGAAGAAAATACTAGCGTTAAATGAGGTAATTTTGTGGCAAGAGGACTGGAGTTGAAGAATTTGAATAAAAAATGCAAAATATTAATATAAATTTTGATGACATAATGTCCTTTGATCTCCTTGAAAATGACATGAGTCTATAATCAGGGAGATGTCTTAAGAAATCACTACGCAATATTAGTACTTTATTCTTACATCATAATCGAGTATTTGGACACCCGTGACTGGGTTCAAAGATGTTTGGTAAATTCACTGCAGATAGCTTCATGATGAGATGCTGAACTTTGAATTATTTAAGCTTATGTTTAAAATTAGTTTTTACTATAGATGTTACTTACAAATTACATGTTTTTCTCAAAAAAAATAGTGTTGTGAAATTTCTAAGAAGTCAAGCTTTTGTGTGTAGAAACTTTTCATTTAGTTTTTTTAAAAGACTCAGCAGAATTATACAAGTCCTTCTACTCCTTTCATTAATTAGTCCGAAGTATAGCAATAATTTTAGGCTAGTGTTAATTACCCCAAACAGAAGTCATTGTGATATTCTTATGTATTTACAGAATCAGGTCCTCTAAAAACTTACATTTAGATAAACTATGGGCAGATATAACAAAATCCCCGGTGCTATTCTGTAGGCATCATATAATAAAAATACACATTTAATATTTTCTATCTATTTTAATAAATATTTCTTAAGATAAAGATTTCATGTCATGAATCCTGGGAAAAGCCAGGCATCAGTAACCAACTCTCAATGAGGGCAAAAGAAAGGTCAATCTGAAAAAATTGCTTACTGTTTAAGTTGCTTGTCTGCCTGATTCAGACTCTATGGTTAGTATTTGCTTTTGTCCAAGAATTCTAGTTCCCACTGAGAACCCTGGAAAGCTGTATATTTGGATAAATAACAAGAGCAGCATATACCATGGCAATTCTTGATAAAGTGAGTTATGTGTTATAATGTTTTACCTAACTGTTAATTCTCAAGAGGGCTTGGTGGAGAAAGAAACTATCAATAACCATCAATGATAGATATTGATAGCTTCTTTCAATTTTATTTAATAAAATATATTGTTTAACCAAATTATACAAATTTATTAAAAACTATTTAAATCCAATATAAGTAATAGATCTAAGGCATATCACTATTAAAAATATGGAAAATAAATTTAATATCAGGTAAAAACATGAAGGACTTCCCAGATGGGACAGAGGTAAAGAATCCGCCTGTCAATGCGGGAGACACAAGAGATGCAAATTCCATCCCGGGGTCAGGAAGATCTCCTAGAGTAAGAAATGGCAAGCTGTTCCAATATTCTTGCCTGGAATATCCCAGGACAAAGGAGCCTGGCAGAGTACAGTCCATGGGGTCCCAAAGAGTTGAATATGACTGAGCACACAAATAGAGATGTGAAATTCTATGATAAATTTTTCAGGAAAGAAATTCAGTCTTCCTGGATCAATCTATGTCAATTTAACCCTCTTCCTGCTATTCACAACCTAAATTCAAAGACATCAGAGAAGACAAAGATAAAAAATTCATCATCCTATTGTGCTTCCTACTTTCCGATCTCCTCACTTTTTATTTCACTTCTGATAAAGCCTCATCTGTTGGAAACAATTTTTCCTGTAAGTTGATAGCATTGTTTGTATTACTGCCTGCCCATTCACCATCATCATCCCAGTCTGAGACATTAATACATTTAGAATACATTAAAAAAAAATGACCAGCAACTGATGGAAGTAGTCTAAAAATGAATCAAATAAGGTTTTATGAAATTCCAGTGAGATAAACATTCCTTTTAAACAATCCTATAGATTTAACACAGTGGAAGAGAGTTTAGAGATATCTTTTAACACCCCTAATTCACAGAAGAGAGAACTGAGGTTCACAAAGTTTAAAATGGTCAAAGGTCATATTATTGCAAGTTAATGGCAAAACACTTGGAGCCCAAGTTGTCCACCTCCCATACCTGGAAATCTTTTCATTGTAAAATCACCTTGAGTTTTTCAGCTGCTTTTACGTTCTGTGTTGTATGTTTTTGTTCCCAAGACTAATATTATTTCCAGACAGAAAATCATTCTAAGTAATATTTCATTCATAAAATTTTTCTTGGGTATGAAATTATTATTCTACTAATTGGTGAACAACTTTTTGTTATGTTTTTATTTTTTTAATTAATTTTTATTTTTTAGTTTGTTTTGCTTTATAATACTGTATTCGTTTTGCTATACATTGACATGAATCAGCCACGAGTATACATGAACTCCCAATCCCGACCCCCACCTCCCCCCTCCCGCCCCACACCCTCTCTCTGGATTATCCCCGTGCATCAGTCCCAAGCATCCTGCATCCTGCATCAAACCTGGACTGGCGATTCGTTTCACTTATGATATCACACATGTTACACTGCCACTCTGCCAACCCATCCCACCCTCTCCCTCTCACACAGAGTCCAAAAGGCCGTTCTATACATCTGTGTCTCTTTTGCTGTCTCGCATACAGGGTTATCAATACCATCATTCTAAATTCCATATATATGTGTAAGTATACTGTATTGGTGTTTTTCTTTCTGGCTTACTTCACTCTGTATAATCGGCTCCAGCGTCATCCACCTCATTAGAACTGATTCAAATGTATTCTTTTTAATAGCTGAGTAATACTCCATTGTGTATATGTACCACAGCTTTCTTATCCATTCATCTGCTGATGGACATCTAGGTTGCTTCCATGTCCTGGCTATTATAAACAGTGCCGCAATGAACATTGGAGTACACGTGTCTCTTTCAATTCTGGTTTCCTCGGTGTGTATGCCCAGCAGTGGGATCGCTGGATCATAAGGCAGTTTTATTTGCAATTTTTTAAGGAATCTCCACACTGTTCTCCATAGTGGCTGGACTAATTTGCATTCCCACCAACAGTGTAAGAGGGTTCCCTTTTCTCCACACCCTCTCCAGCATTTATTGCTTGTTGACTTTTGGATCGCAGCCATTCTGACTGGTGTGAAATGGTACCTCATTATGGTTTTGATTTGCATTTCTCTGATAATGAGTGATGTTGAGCATCTTTTCATGTGCTTGTTAGCCATTCATATATCTTCTTTGGAGAAGTGTCTATTTAGTTCTTTGGCCCATTTTTTGATTGGGTTGTTTATTTTTCTGGAACTGAGCTGCATAAGCTGCTTGTATATTTTTGAGATTAGTTGTTTGTCAGTTGCTTCATTTGCTATTATTTTCTCCCATTCAGAAGGCTGTCTTTTCACCTTGTTTATAGTTTCCTTTGTTGTGCAGAAGCTTTTAATTTTAATTAGGCCCCATTTGTTTATTTTTGCTTTTATTTCCATTATTCTGGTAGGATCCATTTAAACTTTTTATTTTCTATTGGGGTATAGGGTGAACAGCTTTTTTGTTGAGCAATTACTATATGCTAGTCATTACTTTAAATTCATCCAATATGGAGGTCAACAAAACAAATTAAAATCTTTGCCTTCATTGGAACATACACATTATAATTTATGATTATCATATTCCACCTTGGTCAGTGGAATTGTCTTTTGTTAGAAGAGTTTTAGATCAGGAGTTTATTTCATTTCTAAGAAATCCCTCTGAATTATAAGATCAACAATAGTTATTCTAGTTTTAAGTCAGAATAAGGGAGTATAGCAAGTGAAGTATAGAATAAAGAGAAGGAGAGCTTTCAAAGAGTCAGGCTATGGAGAGACAGTGTTCTGGCTAACTTACACAAAAGCAGACAAATACAACTGAATGACAAACATTTATCCAATTCCCATGTGAATTTTTAGCCCTATAACCTGCTTGCTATTTAACTGCAAGCACCTAAAACTGTGTGTGCCACACCACAAGTGCTCAATAAATATCCTGGGAGTGAAAGAATGGATAATGTAAACTAGATATTGTTTACAAAGAGAGGCAAAGATAAATAAGACATGGTCACATCTTGTAGATATTGGAGGCAAGAGCACCAGTTGGGCAAGTCTCTGCACTGAGCAAAATAGGAGATAATTAGGGTCTAACCTGTTGCTCTTGCTGCTAAGTCACTTCAGTCGTGTCTGACTCTGTGTGACCCCATAGACGGCAGCCCACCAGGCTCCCCCGTCCCTGGGATTCTCCAGGCAAGAACACTGGAGTGGGTTGCCATTTCCTTCTCCAATGCATGAAAGTGAAAAGTGAAAGTGAAGTCGCTCAGTCATCTTGGAAACCTAGCGACCCCATGGACTGCAGCCTACCAGGCTCCTCTGTCCAGAGATTTTCCGAGTGGGTTGCCATTGCCTTCTCAGATGGTTTAACCTAGGATAGTGCTAATATCAACCATGGTGGGAGAAAAGATGGCAACTATGTGAGGTGATGGATGTGTTAATTACCTGTGGTAATCATTTAACAAAATATACTCGAAATTTCTTGACATTTATGTCACTTTGGATTATTAATCCTATCTGATTTTTAAAGTTTGTGACAATTTTATAAAGACTATGGATAGCATTCTGATTATTTTCATATCACTGTGACAATCAAAAATCTTTCAATGCAGTAATAATTGAAAGGCAAATTTAACATGAGTAGCACAATTATTGAAAATCACATTGCAACCTGACTGATCAGCTCTCCTGACTGATCGCCACAAAAAATATTCATGTTGTCAAATAGTACAGGTATAGAAAGTTAAATACTACACTTCATCTCTTGTCCTTTGCATTATTTAAAATGAGGGAAACTAATCACAAAATCAAATCATTTACAGTGTCTCAAATGTGCCTCAAATACATTCAAAAATTTACTAATTATTAATACATAAAATATGTAAATTTTGTGTTAACTTCCTGCCTAGAACTATAGCTTAGTATGTAATTTAGCCTTGGAGAAATTGCATAAAGGTACAGAGCCAGTCTTAAATCAACCAGCTATGTATCAACTGTCCATAATACTTTCTAGAAGAATATGGTGAAGTCTAGAAACATTATTAGTGTTGGTACTGTTCTATAATGATTTTAGTGCTGAAAGATTTCTATGGGTAAATTATCATTTGACTTTAGTATCCCTTAGAAAGAAAATATTCCAGAATCAGAGCCCAGAATATGAGTTGATGATGGCAATTCTCCTTCTCACTTGATTTTTCTCACATATTTTATCCATTTGGAGATAAACTGACATCAACAATGCTAAATCACATCAATTGCCTTTATTACTTGTGCTGTGATTTTGCCTTACATGAATCTATGGAAACATTTGAGAAATGAGGCTTCATCTTAAAAGGGAACACAGAGGAGTCATTTTGTTACAGGGAAGTCCTAGGAACTGTCAATCTAGATTTGATCAATCCTTTGGAAAAGGAGAAATCTCTTGAATTTTGTGTTTGGTTCAGTTCCCATTTTTTTTAAAAATTGAGGTATAATTTGCTTTACAATGTTGCATTAGTTTTTGCTGTACAACAAAGTAAATCAGCTGTATGTATCCACATATCAGGCTTCCCAGTGGTAAAGAATCAGTCTGCCATGCCAGAAACACAAGAAGATCCCCTGGAGAAGGAAATACAACCCTTTCCAGTAATCTTACATGGAAAATTCCATGGACAGAGGAGCCTGGCAGGCTACAGTCCATGGGGTCACAAAAAGCCACACATGACTGAGAGACTAAGCACAACCCACGGCAGTTATATGTACACTACTTACGATTCAATTCTATACCATAAAACATGTGAAGAAAAAAACCCTGGCTGAAACTCTCAAAGATAAAGAATGCCACTATTTCTCTAAACATTAGTTTGGTTTCAGCTGCATATGAGAACTCAAACTATGTTTGTAAATCATATAGTTTAAAATTTTGGATACCAAGATGAGGGGCAGAGCCAGCAAGCATGAAATTTGTCTGCGAACTATTAAATCTATAGTTGTTCCCTCCACTGGGGTGCAAGCTCAAGATGATGAAAGTTACCAGAAGTTCAGGGGAAGCTTTTCTCATTTTTCACACGTTTTTCATTTTTGTTTTTAAACATGATATACTCTATCTGATCAAAACTATTTAAATCCAATTCTGTCTAGTGGTAGGTTAAATAAGAGATACTCTCATTTTTAGGATATTAGAATTTAAGAGTTCCAGAGATCCACAGAGATGATACAATCCAAGTCTCCCATGTTAAAATGAGGACCCTGGAAGTTAAATGGCTTGCACAAGTCATACAGCTAAGACAGTCAGAATACTTGGGTCATATACAAATCTACAATTTATTATGTCAGCAATTTTCTTTCGTTTAAAAAGTCAGTGCAACTAGAGGTATTTACTCATGGTAATACTTAACTTTTCTCTCATTATATATGCATATATAAAACTTTTCAACTTTTAATTGATCTTCTACTCAAATCTGATAATCATCTGAGTTACCACTAAAATTTTTAGACTCTTAGAACTTCATTGGTTACAAAAATAATTAACTTCTATAAAAAGCTTACCATCAATTTTCCAGCTCATTGAAAAAGACCCTAATGCTGGGAAAGATTGAAGACAAACAGAGAAGAGGGCAGCAGAGAATGAGATGGTTAGATAGTGTCACCTACTCAATTGGCATGAATCTGCGCAAACTCCAGGAGATAGCGAAGGACAGGGAAGGCTGGTGTGCTGCAGTCCACAGGATCGCAAGGAATGGACCATGACTCAGCAACTGAGCAACAACAAATTTTCAGTATATACCAGGCATGGGACAAATATTTGATTTTGTTTCTAAAGTATCATGCAAATGCTATAAAAAATTAATTATAAAATATTTCTAGCTACTCTCCACACACATTTCCATAATGAAACACAATGCTGATAATATATTAAGAAAAAAGGCATTGTTACTTTCCTTTTATGATTTGTCTAGACTTTCGAGGCAGAGAAGCTACCAGAGTAGCTTCCCTGGTGGCTCAGATGGTAAAGCATCTACTTGCAATGCAGGACACCTGGGTTCAATCCTTGGGTCAGGAAGATCCCCTGGAGAAGGAAATGGAAACCCACTCCAGTACTCTTGCCTGGAAAATTCCATGGACTGAGGAGCCTGGTAGGCTGCAGTCCATGGGGTTGCAAAGAGTCGGACATGATTGAATGACTTCACTTTCTTTTCAAGGCAGAGTAGTTGAACATCTCCCCGGTCTATGAGGCTGAGATTCTGGCTTTGATAGAACTGTGATTCTCTTCTCGTAATATTCTCTACCAATTACAGAACTTGGGATGTATGTGAGAGTGCTACATCGATCCATAAGGACAAAGAAAGCAGTAGGCTTCAGTTTTAGAAAAAGAAAATATTTTGTTTGTATATAGAACATGAAAGTTAAGACGGGGTGGGGCATGTGTCTATAAGTAGCCTAAAGCAAAGGTGTTAGTAAGATCTGTTTAGTCAGCCTGCAGGAGACAGATGTGTGTGTGTGTGTGTGTGTGTGTGTGTTTGTATTCTCTCATGTCCAGCTCTTTGCAACCCCCTGGACTGTAGCCTGCCAGGATCCTCTGTCCATGGAAATCCCCAACCCAGAGATCAAACCCATGTCTCTTATGTCTCCTGCATTGATAAGTGGATTCTCCACCTGGGAAGCCCATAGGAGACAGACACATGGCCCTAACCACTCAGGAACACAAACGACTGAATGTGTTTACCTTCTACATGATTCTATTTTACTCTTCTAAACACATGCTTGTTATTCTTCTGAATTACCTGTGCAGAGGTATACTATAGGATCTGCCCAATATAATCAAGCTTTCTTCGCATCACATTATCGGAGACATAGAGATGAAAGTTGTTCTAATCATACCTAAACTGTAAAATAGACTATAACCTATAAGGGAAGAGAACTTGAAAAAGAATAGATAAATACGTACAGATAGCTGAATTGCTTTGCTGTACACCTAAAACTAACATGGCATTGTGAATTAACTATACTTCAACTTAACAATAGACATGAAAACCAGAAGAAAAAAAAAATTGAAAGGGAGGATAATTTGAGCTCCTGGAACCCTGGATTTCTTTTAGTTTTGTCAGAAAATAGATATGGGGATTTTTTAAATATTATTTATTTATTTTTGGCTGTACTGGGGCTTCTGTTGCTGCAAGGACTATAATCTCTAGTTGTGGTGTGCGGGCTTCTCATTGCAGTGACTTCTCCCATTGCAAAGCATGGTCCCTAGAGCACAGGCTCAATAGACATGATGTACAATCCAGCTGCCCCACATCGTGTGGGATCCTCTCTGATCAGGGATCAAACCCGGGTCTTCTGCATTAGCAGGCAGATTCTTTACCACAAGCCACCAGGGAAGCCCAGGTTTTGGTTTTGATTTAGCTTCTTTGAGTTAACTCTCTGTTATTTACAAGGAATGAATCCTGAGAAATAACACTTTCTGCCTCTGGACTCCCCCATCATTGCAGTTTACTTATTAATAGCAAATTCAGAACCATGTCACAACCAATTCTGCAACAAGGGTGAAATTGTTAAATTCTCCTAGCTTGAAATATCTCTTAATCTAAACAGCTTTTTGAAGTCTACAATGTTTTCTGCCAACATATTCTTGAGAAGAATGTGTCTAATCACTGAGTGGTGAATAATACCTTATTAATAGCTCCATTAATCACTAAATGTTCTTTATTTGATCCATATGTTGACACCATCTGAAAATGAAACATGGAAATCAACTATCTAATGAAATTCCAATTTAAATTAAAAGTTTGAAGGCATTTGTAAATAAGATATTATATGTAAATGATTTATTCATTGCCATGGTTAATGCTAAGATGCTAAGAGAAGATTTTATGAATTGAGAAGATGTGAGCAAAATTTTTGCCCTAGACAATTGTGCTTAAGAAAATCACACAAAGAGAAGGCTGAATATACTGAGCATGTAAATTTGCAGTCATTTTATGTTTGCTTGGAAGAAAATCGTAACCAAAATCACTGTCAGTTAAAGTTCTAATTAATATGTTTTCTATCTCTGGAAATGAAAATTTTAGTTTTTTTAAGTTTTACTTACACAAGAAATTTTCAAGAAAATATATTTAAGAGTAAAGTCATACATAGTACACCTAGGGAAAAAACCTTTTTGGTGAGAGATATTGTTTATCTTTTTTAGCCTCTAGCTTTTTTTTTTTGCTAGTGGTAATGATGGCTTCCCTGGTGGCTCAGATGGTGAAGAATCCACCTGCTAATATAGGAGACATGGGAGATGCAAGTTCGATCCCTGGGTTGGAAAGACTCCCTGGGAAAAGAAATGGCAACCCACTCCAGTATTCTTGCCTGGAAAACCCCGTGGACAGAGGAGCCTGGCGGGCTGCAGTCCATGGGGTCGCAAAGAGCCCAACATGACTTAGGGACTAAACAGCAGCAAAGAGATTATCTTATAAGTAAAGTAAGTCAGAAAGAGAAAAACAAACACCACATAACATTATTTTTATATGAAATCTAAGATATGACATCTACAAAACAGACTCAGAGATCTAGGGAACAGCCTTATGGTTGACAGCACAGAGGGATGGATTGGGAGCTCAGGGTTGCCAGATGCAAATTATTATATGTAGAATGGGGGAACTATATTCAATAACCTGTGATAAATCACAAATGAAAAGAATCTGTGTGCATATGTATGTATGTGTGTGGGCTTCCCAGGTGACAGTAGTGGTAAAGATTCTGCCTGCCATCGCAAGAGACAGGAGATGCGAGCTTGATCGCCGGGTGGGGGAGAAGATGCCCCTGGAATATGAAATGCCACCACACTCCAGTATACTTATCTGGAATATTCCAGGGGCAGAGGAGCCTGACGGGCTACAGTCCCTAGGGCCGCAAAGAGTCAGAAACAACCTAGTGACTAAATCAATCAATCTATCTATCTATATATATGGATGGATGGACAGATAGGACTTCCCTGGTGGCTCAGATAGATAGTGCAGGGCAATCACTCCAGTAACACTGGGAATTTTACTTACGTATCACCGTTCTCCAAGCCAGACTTCAGCAATATGTGAACCATGAACTCCCTGATGTTCAAGCTGGTTTTAGAAAAGGCAGAGGAACCAGAGATCAGATTGCCAACATCCGCTGGATCATGGAAAAAGCAAGAGAGTTCCAGAAAAACATCTATTTCTGCTTTATTGACTATGCCAAAGCCTTTGACTGTGTGGATCACAGTAAACTGTGGAAAATTCTGAAGGAGATGAGAATACCAGACCACCTGACCTGCCTCTTGAGAAATCTGTATGCAGGTCAGGAAGCAACAGTTAGAACTGGACATGGAACAACAGACTGGTTCCAAATAGGAAAAGGAGTACATCAAGGCTGTATATTGTCACCCTGCTTATTTAACTTCTATGCAGAGTACATCATGAAAAATGCTGGACTGGAAGAAACACAAGCTGGAATCAAGATTCTGGGAGAAATATCAATAATCTCAGATATGCAGATGACACCACCCTTATGGCAGAAAGTGAGGAGGAGCTAAAAAGCCTCTTGTTGAAAGTGAGAGAGGAGAGTGGAAAAGTTGGCTTAAAGTTCAACATTCAGAAAACGAAGATCATGGCATCTGGCCCCATCACTTCATGGGAAATAGATGGGGAAACAGTAGAAACAGTGTCAGACTTTGTTTTTTTGGGCTCCAAAATCACTGCAGATGGTGACTGCAGCCATGAAATTGAAAGGCGCTTATTCCTTGGAAGAAAAGTTATGACCAACCTAGATAGTATATTCAAAAGCAGAGACATTACTTTGCCGACTAAGGTCCGTCTAGTCAAGGCTATGGTTTTTCCTGTGGTCATGTATGGATGTGAGAGTTGGACTGTGAAGAAGGCTGAGCGCCGAAGAATTGATGCTTTTGAACTGTGGTGTTGGAGAAGACTCTTGAGAGTCCCTTGGACTGCAAGGAGATCCAACCA
>SJXQ01012255.1:133858-171032 GCA_006408695.1 Aepyceros melampus
TGGTTTTTCCTGTGGTCATGTATGGATGTGAGAGTTGGACTGTGAAGAAGGCTGAGCGCAGAAGAATTGATGCTTTTGAACTGTGGTGTTGGAGAAGACTCTTGAGAGTCCCTTGGACTGCAAGGAGATCCAACCAGTCCATTCTGAGGGAGATCAACCCTGGGATTTCTTTGGAAGGAATGATGCTGAAGCTGAAGCTCCAGTACTTTGGCCACCTCATGCGAAGAGCTGACTCATTGGAAAAGACCCTGATGCTGGGAGGGATTGGGGGCAGGAGGAGAAGGGGACGACCGAGGATGAGATGGCTGGATGGCATCACAGACTCAATGGGCGTGAGTCTGAGTGAACTCCGGGAGTTGGTGATGGACAGGGAGGCCTGGCGTGCTGCGATTCATGGGGTCGCAAAGAGTCGGACACGACTGCGCGACTGAACTGAACTGATCACTGAGTTAGTGAAATAGACTGGCCTCAAGTAGCATCAATTTCTTCCTACATCTTTGAATACCGGCTACATTCCCACCTTCTTATACCAGCAACTCTATAGTATCAGGCAAGGTCAAATGTAGATCTTTCCAACCTTTTTTCAAACTAAAGGACAGACTTAGGTGTTCAGCCTTGCATAGTGAGTTTTTTCCCTACTAAAATTTAGGTATAACATATACAATAAAGTACACACATGTAGACACCCTGCCAACTGCCATACAGAGCAAGATGTACCTGACTTCCAGCCTGAGGAATTCCCCTACTGCCC
This sequence comes from Aepyceros melampus, assembly GCA_006408695.1. Lineage (NCBI taxonomy): Eukaryota > Metazoa > Chordata > Mammalia > Artiodactyla > Bovidae > Aepyceros > Aepyceros melampus. The sequence goes on from SJXQ01012255.1 coordinate 134,610, forward strand.
CTTCTCAGTCAATGTCCTCCACAAAGGTAAACTTCATTCTGATTTCTATGACCATGGACCAGTTTTATATGAAGCTATACTTAACACAAATGAAAGTATAATGTATACTTTGGCTTCTTTAACTCAGTATTATGTCTGAATCTATTCATGCTATTGTATTATAGCTGTGTTGCATTCCATTATATGAATTTTCCACAATTTATTTATCCATTCGATTATTGATAGACATTTTGGTTGTTTCCAGCTTTGGACTGGGAACATTTTTGCATGGCAAATGTATTAACACATAACATAAAATGTGCTATTTAATGATTTGTACTGTTCGGTGGCATTAAAGATATTTACATTGTAGTGTAATCATCACCACCGTTCATCACCAGAGAGTTTTCATTTTTCCAAACTATATCCCTGTACTCATTAGGCAATAACTCCCTATTCCCTCCTTTCCCTTGCCCCAGGCATCCATCATCCTACTTTTTGCCTTGATGAATTTGACTATTCTACATAACACATACAAATGAAACCGTATAATATTTGTCCTTTCATGACCCTCTTGTTCAAGTCTTACAAGTATTCAAGATTCATCCATGTTGAAGCATATATTAGAATTTTCTTCCTTTTTAAGGTAAAATAATATTCCATTGTATATATTACGTTTTATTTTGTCCATTTGTCTGTTGATGGACACTTCGGTTGCTTTCATCTTTTGATTATTGTGAATAATGCTGCTATGAACTTGGATTTACAACCACGTAAGTCTGATTTCAATTTTGGAGGCTATAAAACCAGAAGAAGAGTTGCTGTATCATGTGGTAATTCTATGTTTCGTTTCTTTCAGGAGTCACCTTATTGTTTTACACAGTGGCTGCACTGCTTTACACTTCTATCATTCTGCTTTTCAATTTTACATTTCATGTTCTTAATGCACAAAAGTTGCAATCCCTCCATATCTTTGCCAATATTTGTTATTTTGCTTTTCTTTTTGTAATAGCTATCCTAATGGATGTGAGGTGGTATCTAATTACAGTTTTAATTTGAATTTTCCTAAAGAGTAATGATGGTGAACATCTTTTTATTCACTTATTGGCCACTCATATATCTTATTTGGAGAAATATTTATTCCAGTCCTTTGCCCACATTTTTTAGGTTCTTCTTTGTTATTATTGGGACAGAAGCCTTTTTAATCTCCCTTTTTTTTTCTATAAAGCTAGAATTCTTCTATTCTGCTTTGCTCTGTAGCAATAAGAAAACAGTCCATTTATCTCTGTAGGATTCCTCTCATTTCTGATCTATAAAAGTATTAGTTTTATTTTAAACACAGTAATGATTGTTTCGGTTTTCTTTCATGTGCTATCCATTATTGTTATGTGTTTGGAACAGAGGACGGTCCAAACTAAAAATACCTAAATTAGAATTTTTCCCACTTATAGTTTTAGAGAAGTTTGGAAAACACATTTATCATGGTCACTTTAAAAAATATTTGTAATAATAAATATTAAGCAATAACATCCAATACATGACCATAAATACTGTTAAGTGAGCATCATCCTATCGTCCTGGAGAGATCAGTAAATGAGGAAAAAGACAGCACTTCCAGCAGAGCTATCCAGATGCGGAGATGAGGAGCTATCAGAGACAAAGCACATCTGCTTCACAAATAGTCAGTACTCCTCACAAATATTCAAAATATTGTGTTTTTACAGCACACCAAAAACTTCAGGGCAGGGTTTCTCAAATGTGGCATTATTGTTATTTTAGATCAGATGATTCTTTGAAGAAACTGTCTTGTGCACTATAGGATATTTAGCAGCATTCCTGGTTTTTACCCACTGGTTTCCAGAAGCACCCCCTAAAGTATATTCCCTAAAGTATCGCCAAGTGTGCTCCAGGAGACCAAATTTTCCCTGGTTGAGAACCACTCCTTTAGGGCTATGAATGTTACTTTAAGTTGCAAAGTATACTTAGAGTGATTCCCTCATGATCCCTCAACAGTGAGAAAGTAGGTGCCCATAGCCAATGTCATGTCACACAGAGGTCATGGTGACATATAGGATGATATAATTTAAACCACAAGACCTCTGTCTGAGTGCTCGATGCCCGTGTCAGTTGATTCAATCATGTGGCCTTCCAGTTTTTTTTTTATTCTTTAAACAATGAACAGAGGGATAAGTCTGTGTAACCATTCTGTATACACATGCTAAGAGTAGGCTCAGATTAATGAAAATATCCAATTAGAGAAAACACTTGGGCACATCAGATAGAATCTCCTCATCTAGAAGATCCAGGAGGTAGTGGTATGGTGAAGATACCTGGCAGATAAACAGCGTTCCAGGCAGAGGGAGATCTTCCCCTGGAGGGAGGATGCACATGTCGGGTGCATAATGCAGAGAGGACGTGAAGAAACACAGCTCCTGGAGGCTGAGTGCTCAGGGTTTTCTTACAAATATAGCCTTCCATATATGAAATCGGGGTCACCCTATGAATTGTCTTGCTTGGAGACATGCTGAAACCATTTTTACCTGAGCTAGAGGCCCCTCATTTACCCAGGAATTATATATGTGATATTTAGTCAGGCTTGAATGAACGTCCCATCATTTCTTAGCAGCCTCCCCAGGCTAACAGAGCCTGGTCCAAGCAGCTTCAAGAACTCCCGGGTGTGGAACTAGAATGATGAACACTTATTCAGAAGTCTTTAGGAGTTGTGCTACCAGGCTTATCTTGCCCTTGAACTCCAAAAAAAGTTTGCTTTGAGGGTTAAGTAGAATTAAAGGAAACAATGGAAGCAAAGTTCTTGGTTCATGGGTACTTCATGGGTAGCATCAGTAGCATTATTTCTGCTATAATTTTGTTGTCCTTAAGGTAGTAGAGCACAAACGCTTGATAGTGAGGTCACTGGTGGAAATGGTGCGGCACAATGACTACTGTCTTGGCTTGGCAATGGCCTTATAAAAGATCAGAAATCAGGTCTCTCTGTTGCCTCTAGAAGAGAATATGTAAAGGATGATTTCTGCTTAACAGTCTTTTAGCATGTATCCAGGAAAGAAATAATTGGAGCGTAAAAATATCTGAAATGATTTAAGGAACAGAGTAAGATTATAAGATTAAGAGAAATAGAAATACTCTTTAGGCCCCTGCAAAAGACTTCCAGAAATCTGTCTGTGACCAGGTTAGTGATTTTTAGTATGTTTTTATGACAACTAAATGTTTTAAAGTGCATTTTTGAAAATGTTTTAGTCCTGCAGTATGGAAAAACTCAAGGGATGAAATGCTATCTAGTCACACTTCATTTTTAAACTATTATAGCTACAGTTAAAAGCACTGTGTGTTTGCTTTAATTTAATTTAATTTAATTTAACCGGGCTAATTAGCAGATGTGATTTGTTCTGTATTTAACAGTACTGCATATTTACTTCTGTAAACTGAGCTAATGGACAGTAAGTTTTTCATACATTATTTTTCTAGAAGTTGCTGATACATGTTAAGGAAAACAATTGAACTTAGTCTTCATTTATCACTTATAAATTTTATCTTTATTACCTTTCATCTCATTAAATGGTTACAAGCTGAAAATAGCAAAAGATTGTAAAACTAGGGGAGAACTAAGAAATTATGACGTTTCTTAATCATGTTAAGATAATCATGAATTATCCGCATCATAAACTGATTCTGTTAAAGTGGAGACACAATTGATCTCATTTGGCAATCTATATTGCAAGAATGTGGAAAAGAGGAAGGTTGAGATTGCCATGTGAAAATTAATTATGAATCCGCCCAAAAGGGAATGAAGTAGAGACAGGCAAAGCCTCTTGGTGTTACATAATGGGACTCAGGTTAAATTAGTTTAAACAGAAAACTGTGTCATTTGAAAGAAGGTGAACAAGCTGGGAAAGCGGAGAACAAGTTGAGGTGGTGAACACACACTGAGTGTGCAAGAGTCACTGCCGTCCAACGCTGGTACCCTGGCCCAACTCTTCTGATATCTTTGGCCTTATGGCAAAACAGTACCTGTTGCCAAGGCTATTATACCACCTCTGTAAGGCCATTTCTCCTACTTCCTTAAAACACACACATGATATATGAGTGTCTAGGTCACAGCAATATATTTTAAAATGTATATGTTGCTACTACTCTGAATTCATGATTATCAGCTGCAGTTTGGCCCCCTAACTGCCAGATACCTTACCATGCTTCTCTAATCAGTTTACTCTTCCAAAATCTAAGTAAAGTATCTTCCTTCTTCACTCACAGCAAACATCATGCCCCACCCCTTACCAACCACTTTCAGCGAGTGACCTTCTCTCATAATCCCCAGCAGAAACAGAAGACATCAGAAATTTTCTCCCCTTCCCATCATTTCATCCACAGATTTATCTGTACCTGCAACTATTTCAGGGAAGGAGTCTTCTGTTTCAATCTCAGAAGTGCAAGTCTTTCTCCCTGAGGTCAAATTTATCATAAAATTTTTTTATTTTACCCCAATCATCATCCTTAGGATTTTTGTTCCATCAAGTGCCCTGTCTCCTTCTATCCACCTCTGATAGCTCTACCGATCCTTTCCTATGAACATTTAAATATGCTTGCTTCTAAATTAAAATCAATAGAAATAAACAACAAATGTATCCCTGCACCCCACACCTCTTAGAAAGCCATCACCCTATCTTTCAACTTGCCTTTACAGCCAAGTTTCTGCAAAGAGTTGATCTTAGATGTCATCCCTCTCCACTTCTTTGCCCTCCATTTATGCCTCAGGGGCTTGCCTGGTGGCACAGACAATAAAGAATCTTCCTGCAGTGTGAGAGACCTGGATTGGATCCCTGGGTTGAGAAGATTCCCTGGAGGAGGGCATGGCAATTCACCTTAGTATTCTGGCCTGGAGAATTCCATGGACAGAGGAGCCTGGTGGGCTACAGTCCATGAGGCTGCAAAGAGTCAGACAGGACTGAGCAACTTTCACTTTCACTTTATGACTCAATCCATTTTATTATATCTCCATTAAAAGCCCAGCTGAATCTCACATTTTTTCATTTAAAGGAAATACTAAAAAAATTATTTTCCATTGTAGGAAATGTTGTACCATGTAAACAGCTGATCTATCTCTTCTTAAGACACGCTCCATTCCCTCCCATGATTCTCCACTCTGCTGGTTCTCTGGCCCCTGATTTTAGGCTCCTTGGGGTTTCTTTTTCTCCACCAAGACTCAGCAGCAAACCAGGAGAAATGGGGTTAAAGTCTGAACTAAGTGAGACCAATTCCTACTGCCAGCAACTGAGTGAAAACCATTCTTGAGATGGAAAACATTAAAGGAGGAAACTTCTCAGGAATGGGATGTAGAGCCCTCTTCTAGGATGAATTTTAAACATGCTCATTTTAATATAAGAAACTTAAGAGAGATGCTTGATGGGCAGATGGAAAAGAATTGTAACTCAGAAAACAGAGTGGACATGGGCAAGTCGGAGAATCTTTTGCTGATAGATAATATTTGAAAACTTGAGAATAATAACATTATCCCAGGAATGAGTAAATAGTAATGCACAGTTAAATAGTTTGAAGTCCAGTTCCAAGCAATTCTAAAATACAAAGTCTAATAATGGTATTTGGAGCTTTGAACCAGACGGCAATAGAACCAGAGATCAAATTGCCAACATCCGCCGGATCGAAGAAAAAGCAAGAGAGTTCCAGAAAAGCATCTTCTTCTGCTGTATGGACTATACCAAAGCCTTTGACTGTGTGGATCACAACACTGGAAAATTCTTCAAGAGATGGGAATGCCAGATCATCTTATCTGCCTCCTGAGAAATCTGTAGGCAGGTCAAGAAGCAACAGTTAGAACTGGACATGAAATAACAGACTGGTTCCAAATCGGGAAAGGAGTATGTCAAGGCTGCATATTGTCACCATGCTTATTTAACTTATATGCAGAGTACATCATGTGAAATGCCAGGCTGGATGAAGCATAAGCTGGAATCAAGACTAGGGGAGAGATATTAATAACCTTAGATGACACCACCCTTATGGCAGAAAGTGGAGAAGAACCAAAAAGTCTCTTGATGAAAGTGAAAGAGGAGAGTGAAAAAGCTGGCTTAATGCTCAACATTCAGAAAACTAAGATCATGGAATATGATCCCATCCCTTCATGGCAAATAGAAAAACAATGGAAAGACTGACAGACTTTATTTTCTTGGGCTCCAAAATCACTTAGGATGGTGACTGCAGCCATGAAATTAAAAGATGCTTGCTCCTTGGAAGAAAACCTATGACCAAACTAGACAGCATATTAAAAAGCAGAGACATTACCTTGGCAACAAAGGTCTATCTAGTCAAAGCTATGGTTTTTCCAGTAGTCAAGTATGGATGTGAGATTTGGACTGTAAAGGAAGCTGAGCACCAAAGAATTGATGCTTTTGAACTGTGGTGTTGGAGAAGACTCTTGAGAGTCCTTGGACTGCAAGGAGATCCAACCAGTCAATCCTAAAGGAAATCAGTCCTGAATATTCATTGAAAGGACTGAAGCTGAAGCTGAAACTCCAATATCTGGCCACGTGATGTGAAGAACTGACTCATGGGAAAAGCCCCTGATGCTGGGAATGACTGAAGGCAGGAGGAGAAGGGGATGAAAGATGATGAGATGGTTTGATGGCATCACTGACTTGATGGACATCAGTTTGAGAAAGCTCTTGGAGTTGGTGATAGACAGGGAAGCCTGGTGTGCTGCAGTTCATGGGGTTGACAAGAGTTGGACATGACTGAGTGACTGAACTATACTGAACTGGAGCCTGGAAATGGAATAAGATCATCTAAAGGAAAATCTAAGGTTTCTATAGGTAAGGAAGATCAGGATCAGGTGAAGTGCTCATCAAATTTTGAGGGCTGACCAGAGAAGGAGCTTCCAGCAAGAGACTGATAGGAAGCAGTCATTGAGGTATATAAGTGCAGCTGGGAGACTGTATTTCAGTTCAGTCACTCAGTCATGTCTGACTCTTTGCGACCCCATGAACCACAGCATGCCAGGCCTCCTGGTCCATCACCAACTCCTGCAGTCCACCCAAACTTCTGTCCATTGAGTCGGTGATGCCATCCAACCATCTCTTCTGTCGTCCGCTTCTCCTCTTGACCTCAGTCTTTCCCAGAATCAGCGTCTTTTCAAATGAATCATCTCTTCGATTCAGGTAGCCAAAGATTGGAATTTCAGCTTCAACACCAGTCCTTCCAATGAACACCCAGGACTGATCTCCTTTAGGATGGACTGGTTGGATCTCCTTGCAGTCCAAGGGACTCTCAAGAGTCTTCTCCAACACCACAATTCAAAAGCATCAATTCTTCGGCGCTCATCTTTCTTTATAGTCCAACTCTCACATACACATGTGACCATTGGAAAAACCATAGCCTTGACTAGACGGACCTTTCTTGACAAAGTAATGTTTCTGCTTTTCAATATGCTGTCTAGGTTGGTCATAACTTCCTTCCAAGGAGTGTCTTTTAATTTCATGGCTGCAGTCACCATTTGCAGTGATTTTGGAGCCCCCAAAAATAAAGTCTGACACTGTTTACACTGTTTCCCCATCTATTTCCCACGAAGTGATGGGACTGGATGCCATGATCTTCGTTTTCTGAATGTTGAGCTTTAAGCCAACTTTTTCACTCTCCACTTTCGCTTTCATCAAAAGGCTTTTTAGTTCCTCTTCACTTTCTGCCATAAAGGTGGTGTCATCTGCATATCTGAGGTGACTGATATTTCTCCTGGCAATCTTGATTCCAGCTTGTGCTTCTTCCAGCCCAGCATTTCTCATGATGTACTCTGCATATAAGTTAAATAAGCAGGGTGACAATATACAGCCTTGATGCACTCCTTTTCCTATTTGGAACCAGTCTGTTGTTCCATGCCCAGTTCTAACTGTTGCTTCCTGACCTGCATACAGGTTTCTCAAGAGGCAGGTCAGGTGGTCTGGTATTCCCATCTCTTTCAGAATTTTCCACAGTTTATTGTGATCCACACAGTCAAAGGCTTTGGCATAGTCAATAAAGCACAAATAGATGTTTTTCTGGAACTCTCTGGCTTTTTCCATGATCCAGCAGATGTTGGCAATTTGATCTCTGGTTCCTCTGCCTTTTCTAAAACCAGCTTGAACATCTGGAAGTTCACGGTTCACATATTGCTGAAGCCTGGCTTGGAGAATTTTGAGCATTACTTTACCAGCATGGGAGATGAACTACTAGCATGCTAGATAAACTACTAGCAGTAGTTTAAGTGGAGACTGTAGATTCAAGGACAATAAGAGAAGAAAGTGTTTCATTGTGGAAGAAAGGAAGGAAAGGATGAAGGAAGGGGAATGAAAGAACAGAAGGACAAAAAAGAGAGGGAATACTCTTCTGATTTGTGTCCCCAGAAAGATAATGTTGAAGTCATAGTTCCTGATACTAATACCATCAATGTGCCCTTATTGGGCAATAGGATCTTTGCAGATGTAACCAATTTAAGCTGATCTAATATTCTTATCTGGAAAATTTCATGGACAGAAGGAGCCTGGTGGGCTACATACAGTCCATGGGGCTACAATGAGTTTGACATGATTAAGTTAACTGAACACATACTAGATTAGAGGAGATATTAGAAGGGGAAATTTTGGACACAGAGAGAGAATATAAGAGGCAAAAATTGGAGTGCTGCAAGCCAGGAACTCAAAGGTTGCCCCAGGAATTTCTCTCAACCACCAAAGACTAGGGAGAGGCAAGGTAGGCCTAAAACTCAACAAGCAAAAAACTAAGATCATGGCATCCAGTCCCATAACTTCATGACAAATAGATGGACAAATAATGGAAACAGTGAGAGGCTTTATTTTCTTGGGCTCCAAAATCACTGCAGATGGTGACTGCAGCCATGAAAATAAAAGATGCTTGGTCCTTGGAAGAAAAGCTATGACCAACCTAGACAGCATATTAAAAAGCAGAGACATTACTTTGCCAATAAAAGTCCATCTAGTCAAAGCAGTGACTTTTCCAGTAGTCATGTATGGATGTGAGAGTTGGACAATAAAGAAAGGTGAGTGCTGAAGAACTGATGCTTTTGAATCCTTGAGAGTCTCTTGGACAGCAAGGAGATCAAACTAGTCAAACCTAAAGGAAATTAACCCTAAATATTCATTTGAAGAACTGATGTTGGAACTGAAGCTCTGATACTTTGTCCACTTGACATAAGAACTGACTTCTTGGAAAAGACCCTGATGCTGGGAAAGATTGAAGGCAGGAGGGAAAGGGGATAACAGAGGATGAGATGATTGGATGGCATCACCGACTCGATGGACATGAGTTTGAGCAAGCTCCAGGAGCTGGTGATAGACAGGGAAGCCGGGCATGCTGCAGTGGACAGGGTTGCAAAGAATCAGATATGACTGAACAACTGAACTGAAGGTAGGATTACTCCCCAGAGCCTTCAGAAGGAGCATGGCCCTGAAGACAACTAGATTTCAATCTTCCAGCCTTCAGGATTGTGAGAAAATTAATTTCTTTGAGTTAAATCACTAAGCTTGTGACAGTTTATCAAGCAGCATCAAGAAACTAAAATAGCAATGGAGGAATATCAAGTTGACATTCACAGCACATCCGCATTAAGATAAAATGCATTTTTCCAGGGAGGAATAAAAGTTTTTACTCAATCACTTGTACGCAATCTTGTATCATTTTGTTCTAGTAACTGACTTTCTTCCCCAAACTTCAAATCTCTTACATTTTTTGTGAATTTTAAAAAATAGAAACTCCTGCCTTGAAATAAAACTCATAGTGTAAACTACTTAAGGAACTCAGACAGGAAAGCATGAATTCTTATCCTCTTGATACTAAATACATTTCTTTCTTTTCGTATATCATTCATACCACATTTCATAGACTTTATGAAGATCCATGCTTTTTGAATGGGCTAAGGAAGCATTAAAGTATGAAATGATCTTATCAGAAATAACAATAATTATGGATTTCTTTGATATTGCCTCTCATTTCCACATTCAAAAGGAACTAAAATTGTGTGTAGTCACAGGAATGACTGGCGTTGAATATGAATGGTAGTAGAAAAGAAACTAATTTAGTTTTTTAAAATTTACATCAAGAGCAATAGTCATTTTTTAAAAGTAGTTTGTTCCTGGTTATCAATGAAATGCATACCCACTCAATTACAATTTGGAAATCCAATAAGGACTGAGAATAAAGTGATGATCATTCACAATTCTCACCACTCAAAAAAAACAACAAAAAACTACCATTATCATTGGAGAGTTTCTGGTACTTTATTCTATGCACATACTTTGTTGTGGTGGTTTAGGTCATGTTGTATTAATATATTCCCTTTGGAGCCCTGGTTTTCACCTACAATACTGCAGTCTAAGAATTTTTCCATATCACAAAAAGATTTGAAATTTTCTTTAATAGTTCAATAATATTCTATGACATGGGCTCTTAGAATTTATTTTTAGTCTAATACATGTAGGATTTTTTATATTGTTAAACATGCTATGATGAACATATACAGATATTTCATGTCTACGTATTTGATTATTTCTTAAGATGTAGAATCACTGCATCAAAAATGATCTGTTGAATGACAATTATATTAATATTAAAAATTAAAAGCAAAAAGATGAAACATATAACTGTTATTTTGAGAAGCAAAGCAAATGTGTTTGTCCTAACATTTTCCAAGACTTAATGTTAAAACATTAGCTCTGATTAAAGAAAAATTTCTGTACAAAGGGCTAAGTTACTCCCCCACCGCATCTCAGAATGGCAAGACAGAATATTCTGAAATTGATAGGCACTATGTGATGAAACATTGTCATTTCAGTTCACTTCAGTTCAGTCACTCAGTCGTGTCTGACTCTTTGCAATCCCATGGACTGCAGCACACCAGGCTTCCCTGTCCATCACCAACTCCAACTGATGTCCATCAAGTCAGTGATGCCATCCAACCATCACATCCCCTGTCATCCCCTTCCCTCCTGGCTTCAGTCTTCCCAGCATCAGGGTCTTTTCCAGTGAGTCAGTTCTTTGCATCTTGTGGCCAAGTATTGGAGCTTCAGCTTCAGCATCAGTCCTTCCAATGAATATTCAGGACTGATCTCCTTTAGGATGGACTGGCTGGATCTCCTTGCAGTCCAAGGGACTCTCAAGAGTCTTCTCCAACACCACAGTTCAAAAGCATCAAACTTTGGCACTCAACCTTCTTTATAGTCCAATTCTCATACCCATGCATGACTACTGGAAAACCATAGCTTCAAAGCTACGGACCTTTGTTGGCAAAGTAATGTCTCTGCTTTTTAATATGCTGTCTAGGTTGGTCATAGCTTTTCTTCCGAGAAGCAAGGGTCTTTTATTTTCATGGCTGCAGTCACCATCTGCAGTGATTCTGGAGCCCAAGTAAATAAAGTCTCTCACTCTTTTCATTGTCTGTCCATCTATTTCCCATGAAGTGATGGGACCAGATACTATGACCTTAGTTTTCTGAATGTTGAGTTTTAAGCCAACTTTCTCACTCTCTTCTTTCACTTTCATCAAGAGGGTCTTAGTTCCTCTTCACTTTCTGCCATAAGGGTGGTGTCATCTGCATATCTCAGATGATTGATATTTCTCCGGGCAATCTTGATTCCAGCTTGTGCTTCATCCAGCCCAGCGTTTCACCTGATGTACTCTGCATATGAGTTAAATAAGCAGGGTGACAATATGCAGCCTTGACCTACTCCTTTCTCGATTTGGAACCAGCCCATTGTTTCATGTCAAATTCTGTTGCTTCCTGACCTGCATACAGATTTCTCAGGAGGCAGGTAAGGTGGTCTGGTATTTCCATCTCTAAGAATTTTCTACAGTTTATTGTGATCCACACAGTCAAAGGTTATGGTGTAGTCAATAAAGCAGAAGTAGATGTTTTTCTGGAATTCTCTTGCTTTTTTCTATGATTCAGCGTATGTCAGCAATCTGAACTCTGCTTCCTCTGCCTTTTCTAAATCCAGCTTGAACATCTGGAATTTCACAGTTCACATACAGTGGAAGCCTGGCTTGGAGAATTTTGAGCATTACTTTACTAGCATGTGAGATGAGTGCAATTGTGTGGTAGTTTGAGCATTCTTTGGCATTGCCTTTCTTTGGAATTGGAATGACAACTGCCCTTTTCCAGTCCTGTGGTCACTGCTGAGTTTTCCAAATATGCTGGCATATTGAGGGCAGCACTTTCACAGCATCATCTTTCAGGATTTGAAATAGCTCAACTGGGATTCCATCACCTCCACTAGCTTTGTTTGTAGTGATGCTTTCTAAGGCCCATTTGACTTCACATTCCAGGATGTCTGGCTCTAGGTGAGTGATCACACCATCGTGATTGTCTGGGTCATGAATTCCTTTTTTGTACAGCTTTTCTGTGTATTCTTGCCACCTCTTCTTAATATCTTCAGCTTCTGTTAAGTTCATACCATTTCTGTCCTTTATCGAGCCCATCTTTGCATGAACCATTCCCTTGGTATCTCTAATTTTCTTGAAGAGATCTCTAGTCTTTCCCAGTCTATTGTTTTCCTCTATTTCTTTGTATTGATCATGAGGAAGGCTTTCATATCTCTTCCTGCTGTTCTTTTGAACTCTGCATTCAATTGGGTACATCTTTCCTTTTCTCCATTGCCTTTTGCTTCTCTTCTCAGTTATTTGTAAGGCCTCCTCAGACAACCATTTTGCTTTTTTGCATTTCTTTTTCTTGGGAATTATCTTGATCACTGCCTCTTATACAATGTCACAAACCTCCGTCCATAGTTCTTCAGGAACTCTGTTTAGCAAATCTAATCCCTTGAATCTATTTTTCAACTTCCACTGTATAGTCATAAGAGATTTGATCTGAATGGTATAATGATTTTCCCTCCTTTCTTTCATTTAAGTCTGAATTTGACATCTTCCATTAATTTAGGAAACACCGTTACACATGGAACTTCTTAGGAGCTTGCCATTAAAATTACAGTTGAAATTGGTTCTCCCTTCTCTTGCTATCAATGAGCCACTTTGGTGAGATGGCTAAATTATTTCTCCAGGAGGACATATGGATATGAGTATATAATTAAAACTAGGGATTTTCATTTCCATTGAGGAATGTTTTTAATTATAATCCTTAGGGGATCCTTTTGCAAACAACATAATATGTTCAATTTGTAGGTATATGAATGACCTTCAACAAATCATTTGGCACTTCAGCTTCGTATGTGTAAAACACGTAAGAAAATGATTTGTGAGATGCAAATGAGGAAAATGTGAAAGTATAGACTTATTTTTAATGACATCATTATTACCATTATAAACAAGTAACTGATTATCATAATATGAATATTTAGGTTTGCCAGATTTTGCAAATTTTATCTACTGAAATACTACATCCAAAATTGTGTTTCCCGATTTCCTCCCTAAAGTCTTACATTAAGAGGAAAGAAAGTGTGAATAATGTATCAGTTTTACTTTGAAGTTCATAAAATTTTTATGTGAGAAAAATCACTGAAGCAGTACCTCAGGGATATTACATTCTGGACTACTGTTAATACCTTGTGTGGAGTATTGGAATATTCAACTAATATAGCATATAAATCCATAATCATTGCCAGAGGGGTTGTCAGAGTATTTTTTTCTCCATCAATTTAATAAAGTTGACCAAAAAGGGCAGAATTAACAACACATCATGGATCAGACTTTCTATTCCCCTGTAAAAATATTTTTAAAAGAATTTAGTAGTTTGCTTTCAATCTGAAATAATAGAATATCTATCTGCTTTTTGGAAATTTTAGTTAAGACAAGATTTAACATAAACTAGAAGCTATCAATTAAGAAATACTTCTGCAGAAAACATTGATAACTTATGTAATTTGACTGTTTTAAACATAAGAAGAGTCTACTATGCTGGCAAACAAACAAGAATAATTTTTTTCAAAGAAGATTTTATCAGAAAAAGAAGTGTTATTTTTTTTAATGGCAACTATTTACAGTGACAGAAACTTTTAAATCGGCTACTTAAGCTTTTGTTGTTATGAAAAGATCATTAGTAGCAAGTTTAACAAATAGTGATCCCAACTATTCTGATTTCAAATATGCTGATTTCAATTATGACACAATTTTAAAACTCTTTCCAACAATCTTCATCTTTTTTTCTTTTTTGTTTATCATGTATACTATTCTTCATTATGTAATTTTGATATTTATTTGATATTATCAAATTGATTATTATCAACACAGTTGATATTCTAAGTTGAAATTTTTAAACCAATTTTTTTTTTAATTGAAGCTTACAATTTTGGAACCTTTGATTTGTTTTAATCACAGTTGTACACGGCCCACATTAATTCTACCCTTATAGATTTGACTGCTCCTTTCAGCTGTCCTTTCAGGTTGCATTTCCCACTGTCCGTAAAGAAAAAATGAAAAACAAGAGTCTACTCAGTTTTTCATCCATCTTTCCCATCCAGTATTGTTACTGCCTTTAAGCAAGCAAATCAGGGGCAACCTTTGATAATTTTTCTTTCATCTAACTTGGCTAAATTTACTTTTCCCTCAGGAAACTTCTGAAATGTATCCCTTTCTCCATGAAGCAATTGCTGGGAAAATTTCACACAATTTTAATGTGATCATTTTGATTTTTGAAAAATTTTCCTTCATGCCATGTATACTATCAAACTTCAGGGTGGTTAAAATATGCATACAAAAATAATTTTCCCATTAAAGTCATCATTTAATTCATTCACATTCAGTCTTTCAGATTGTGTAATTATTGCATTTTTTTTTCATTCTTGCATGTTAAGTCACTTCAGTCATGGCTGACTCTTTGTGACCCTAAAGCTCCTCAGGCTTCTGAGTCCATGGGATTCTTGAGGCAAGAACACTGGCGTGGGTTGCCATGTCCTCCTCCTGGGGCCATCTTCCTGACCTAGGGATGGAACCTGCAGGCAAATTCTTTAAGACTGAGCCACCAGGGAACCCCTTTTCATTCTTGTTTTAATTGTACTCCCACTATTCAGTTTTTGTGATTAGTTTATTTGCGGTTTTGTTTTTCACTCATATGTATCCCCTTTACACTCTTCATGTCTACTTACTTATTCCTACTGTAAAAATGAAGTTAAGTTAGACGATACAAACTAACTCTATTTAACACTTCATGAAGTGTACAGTCTCTTTTCAGAGATCTGCTGAATGGGTTAGAAGGTAAGAAACTCTTACAGGATAAACAAAGAAAAAGAAGCAACAAATCCAAAGAATCTGATTGGCTGGGGCCACACAGTCATCCTTGTTTGGTGTAAGAAGGAGCAAGGAAATAAATTTAGAGCCCAGAGTTGGCTTGGCATTTGGGGATCAGTTGTACGGATACCTTGTGTTTCTGGTCAAGTAGAGACTTTACAGTGACTCGGAGATTATCTAAGTTTCAGTGGGCTGATGAGACACCTCAGCTGGTATGGCTCCATTTTAAGTCTAGAAATTTATTTCAACACGACTGAGACACATTTGAAATTAAGCAGACTCGAACAGTCTCCCAAATAGTTTTCATCACTTAATCCATTTCATCAAAATATGACCAGCAACTACCCAGATAATTTCCTGAAGTCCAAGTATTTTCTTTGCTTTTAAGGAAATTGCAGTTTAAACATTTGGTTTCACACCTCTGGCATCACACTTTATTCTTTCCTCTCTCTAGCCTAGGACTCAGTTATGAAGCAGGCTCTCTCAACTTTTAACTGAGTTGTGTATTCTAAATTTTTGGTTTTTTTTTTTAGTTAGTCTTTTTGTTGCAGGAAAGGGGACCCCTTCCAGGGCCTGAGATGGGTACTTGTCTAACACTCAGAAATGAATTGTCCGAGGAGACACATGTGCTGACAAAGCAAGAGATTTCATTGGGAAGGGGTGCCTGGGTGGAGAGCAGCAGGGTAAGGGAACACAGGAGAAATGCCCTGCTTTACGCTTGCAGTCTTGGGTTTTATGTAATTGGGTTGATTTCCGGATTGTCGCTGGTCAGTCACTGACTCAGATACTTCCTAACAGTGTGTGCGTCACTCAGCCAAGATGGATTCCAATGAGGAGGATTCTGGGAGGTGAGTAGGACATATGGATTGGCACCTCATTTTGACATTTCTTGAATTCTTATGGTTATTTAGCATAGCTTGTTACTTCCACATTCCTTACAGGACCTCCTGTCTAAGATAACTCATACAAGCAGTTACTATGGTGCCTGGCCAGAGCAAGAGGTTTCAGTCCGCTGTTCCTCTAACATTTTGAACATGAGAATGTGTTTCCCCATAGCAATGGTTTCTGGAAAGAATCCTTTGAAATCTAGGGTGGACCTCAAAACCCTTATTTCATATTGTCATGTAGGTACTGGTACTACTGTTGTACTTAATTCCCAGAGAAAACACATTGCTTTAGTGTCAGCCCCTCGGGGTAGGCATTTGCAAGACGGCAATGAGAATAGTGCGTATTTAATAGGATTGTTGTGAAAATTAAATGAAGAATCTATGCATAGGTACAGATACAAGCAAGAGGTTTCTGGAGGAATCTGGAAAACTTCTTTATTGCTTTTCATGATCAAATGATTTTTTTTTTTTTTTAATGTACCAAACGCTTCTGGTACATCCAGTGTCTGATTTCTTATTAAAATACAAAAAAGTATTTGGCAGACTATATACAAAATATTTAAACTAATTTTTGTTGGAGTATAGTTGCTTTACAATGTCATGTTAGTTTCTGCTGTACAGCAAAGTGAATCAGTTACACGTATACATATTTCCCCTCTTTCTTAGATTTCCTTTCCATTTAGGTCACCACAAAGTATTGAGAAGAATTCTTAAATGGAGGAAGTAAACTTTCTCCTTCACTGACCTTGAATAAGAAACCGTATGGCACTGACTGTTTCTGAGAGCAGTCTTATAACCACGAGCTTTGCCTGAAGCTGGCATTAGGAAAGGGAGAAGTGAGAGACGGAAAGAATCTTGTTCCCTAGAAGACACTGTTCAACTGCTGACTCAAGCAATTCCGAAATCCACCGTAGTTATAAACACCCTGTTTATCGTGGTCCATGTGCAGGTTGTAAAAGAATTTCCAGACATGAGATAGCATGAAGGGAGAATGGTTAGTAGAGGTGGGGGGGTCAATGTCAGAGCAGCAGGCCGGCCTCCTGATTGTCAGGGACACGGCACCAGGAACATGGGTCATCCGCCTATGCTTACATGCTTTGTGCTCAGTTGCTTCAGTCGTGGCTGACTCTGTGTGACACTATGGACTGTAGCCCACCAGGCTCCTCTGTCCTTGGGGATTCTCCAAGAAAGAATTGGAGTGGGTTGCCATGCCCTTCTCCAGGGGATCTTCCCCACCCAGGGATCAAACCCAGGTCTCCTGCATTGGCAGGCAGGTTCATTATCACTAGCGCCACCTGGCGGGAAAGCGATATTAGGTTGTCTCAAAGGTAAAGTCCCAGGGCGAATAGTGTTGGTTCTTAGCTAAGGATTAGAGAGTAAACACTGACTCTATTAATAATAGCAGGAATGAAGGGTATAGCCTTATAAAAGTTATATTCTTTCCTATCACAGAATGTAAAAAACTATTAGTTTTTTAAAATGATGCAACAATACTTAGCTTTCTAGACATTGTTCAGGATAATTCATCTTATTTATCCATGCCACAAATAATCAGCCTCTTGTTTTGAGGTGAAAATACTGTGAAAAGCTACCGAGCTACAGAACTACAAACCTGCAAGCCAATATGTAACAACAGATTTTTTTACTCTTCCCTGTTTATATTCCAAGGAAGCTATATAACTTAACAAATATTTAAAACATGTATGATGATCCACAGACTTTAGGCACTGCCTGTTTTCAAAGTTTTATTTTTCTAATAAAGATATTGCCCCCAAATATATTAAAGAATGAATTACTCTTCCATGCGTGTGTGTGTGTGCACACACACATATGCTCAGTCATGTCCGACTCTCTGTGACCCCATGGACTGGAGACCTCCAGGCTCCTCTGTCCGTGGGATTTCCCAGACAAGAAGACAGGTGTGAGAAGCCATTTCCTTTTCCAGGGTATATTCCTGACCCGGGGACCAAGCTCACATCTCCAGCATCTACTGCATTGGCAGATGGATTCTTTACCACTGAGCCACCTGGGAAACCCTTAGAAGCCTAAAGTTCCTATAACCAAACTTAAATGCTACTATTATTAATTTTAAAATAGCATTATTTTTACTGGTGGAAAATAAGCTGAAGTGACAAACTGGTAACATAGATAAAAGGTGTTTATAATTATGTGCTTAGGTGGCTAAAAACTTTGTCAATATATTGATTACATGTCAAAATTCCAAAGAAATACACATTGGATTGCAGTTTGCCATTTTCCAGGTAGTTCAGAGATTGTAAGTAAGGAGTACTGATTGCTTTGCAGAGACATTTTCTGTGCACAAAATAAGAGTGGTATTTGGATAAGCAAAGAATTTCAATGCATGGACATGGTATATGAAACTCTTAGGCATCGTTATACACTGTATTAGTGCTAGGAATAAAAGCAGCATGGACTAGAATATGATATCATGTTTCTGGAACCTGACTGCCTCAACTCAATTTGTTTAAAGCAATATGGAAGGTGTGAGGGTATTAAAGGATCAACTCTTCAAAGGAATGAAACTTTCATACATTTTTTACCTACCCTATCCAATGTATTGCATATATTAAGTTTATAATTTGTTGAATCAATGAATAAAGATGATTATAAAGTGAGAATCAAGAGTCAAATGATTTGTGAAGCAATAGAATTAGTGAGGGAAAAAAAGGAATAAAGGGTGGGAAAACATCTACCTGATTTTCAGACTTCAATTAAGACATCTGTTAGAACACTACACCCAAGCCTGTCTTTTGGACAAAGATAATAGGCATAGACACTGAAAGCTCTGAAAAATCAAATACATTTCTATTACAAGGAGACAGGAAACACTTGCCAACAGAAAGATCTTTTGATTTAATTTAAAACTATAAAGTTTTTCTTTTCACTTTCAAGAGTCTCCTCTGCTACTGCCCAGAAGTAGTCAGACTCCCTAAAAGGGTGCTTCATTTTTGTAACTTTATTCAAAGCTTTTTCTGCATTGAGCAACAGTGACTCTCCTTTATTCTTCCTGGAATGGAGCCAGTGAATAGCTTATTCTATTCTGAAAAGAAAAGAAAAAATTCAGATACGAGCATTATTCAAAGCATTTGTTATTGAAAATTCAGGAGCATTAAATTATCTAAGCATCTCAGCAATTTTTTAAAATTTATCCTAGAAAATGAATTCTGAAATGAATTCTTTCTGAATTATTTTTCCCTTGTATCTTTGGATTTCTTTTTTGCATGTAATGAATCATTTTGTGTACAAGTCTTTTCACTTTTACTGTAACAAGGCAGCCAAGTACCCAGAAGCTTTGATTCAAACAGAAATGCGTTTTTGTTCTCACATGCCTATTTTGAAGACAGACTACTGTGTGAGACAAGCACATTTTCTATTATTCTTCCTTCTGATAAGCCAGTATGAACATATGCTGGGAATGGAAACTCATATCAAAACAAGCAGCGTATCTGCTGTTTGATGATTAAATTTGTTAGAATTTGTAACAAGCTTATAACAATACCTGACCACAGAGCATGTGCTCTGTATGAATTTGAAAACTAGAAATATAAACACAGTAGCAAATTCGTGGATGTAGGGTAATTAGGACCTGAATTTTAAGGAATAGCCATAAACTTCTACACCTGTAATATACTTATCCTATGAAAAAATATTCTTTCTTGTTACTTTTTACTTGATTCTGGAGGCAGTAATAATTTATAAATTATTATTTATTTTAATTTCCATTTTGTAGCGGTATTGTTATAATTTTTAAGTTTTATTTATTTTTATTTTATTATTTACTTATTTTTTACCATACCATGAGGCACCTGGAGGTCTTAGTTCCCTGACCAGGTGTTGAGCCTGAGCTTTCTGTGGTGGAAGGGTGGAATCCTCACCACTGGACTGCCAGAGAAGTCCCTATTGTTTTATTCTTTAATTTTCAACAAAGTATTTATGTCTCTGAATTCTGTTTGAAGAGGAAAGGATGCTTTAGCTTCTTCCTTCACTTCATCATTAACAGAAACTCTGAGGACCAGTGACTCCCAGAGCTTAGACTGCCTAAGAACCATACAGGGAGCTTCTTAAAAGATAGCTTCCCAGGCCCAGCCTGAGATTTCAATTCAGGAGGCCTGATCTGGGCCCTGGGATGTGCTTGTTGACAAACCCCATTAGGCGCCCCTGATTCAGGGGTTACAGCAGCACAGAACATCATTGTCATCCTGTTTTAAAGATGAAGCAAAATGGAAACTTGAAGTGCTTAAAACTCAGTATTAAATATAAGAGTTAATTGTTTAAAAGTTAAAATAACACATGCTGAATGCATCTGACTTTCTTTGCAAAATCAGAAATTTAATTAGAAACTCAATGCTCTCCACAGGACCAGGGTTATAGGTCATTTTAAAGTTTTGCCAAATTGCCTCTCACCCTTAAATCTTGGTTCTTCAATCTACTTTGGTTACTCTGAACCTTATTTTGTATATTTCAGTTCAATTTAGTAAACATTTACTAACCACCTACCATGTGCATGGCACTGCCCTAAAGTACATATTTTGTCTTCTCTTTTTACATTTTAGTGGAAATATTTTCTTTGACTATTTACAATTTGTCTTAATTTACAAAGGAGTGATTATAGCTTATCAATTTTTGATATTAAAAATGACTAGTTTTTTAACAATCTTTGTAATTTGAGATTGACTCAACAAATTGACAAGCTATGAGACAATATAAAACCTTAATGTGTTGAGCTATGAATTTTTAATACAGCAATTTTTCTGTTCATAGTTATAATATGCCTCCGGTGATAATTTTTGAAGTACATAACATTTATACCCAATTTATCTTCTGTTCTGGTCTAAATTTAGAAATAATATTTCAAATCCAAACTTCTAAAATAAGTTGGGCTTGCACACATAATAAGCAAAAATCACAATCAAATGGATTGCCTATGGGGAAAGAAGCTGACTATCACAGATGGTTTGAAAATAGGGATGTTATCTACCATCTCTGCTGGTTCACATACACCCTGATACATACTATATATCACTCACAGCTCTAATGGACACTCTGTAGGCAGTCTTGAGCATAGTAAAGGTATTAATATGCCCTTTTCTGTTAATAATAGTTAACATATGGGACAATTTCTGTGTGTTAGACTCTATGTGCTTCAAGTGAATTATAATATTTTAATTTTCATGATAAACCTATTGCCATCTTCATTTTATAGATTATGAAAACTGAGTTGGGAAAGTTTTTTAAAAAAATTTAATTGGAAGACAATTGCTTCAGAATGTTGTGTTGGTTTCTGCTGTACAAAAGTTGGAAGATAATTGCTTGATGACGTTCTGCTGGTTTCTGCTTGTAGCTGTGAATCAGCTGTAAGTGTGCATATATCCTCTCCCTCTTAAGCCTCCCTCCCACTCCATTCTCCATCCCACATCCCTAGGTCATCACAGAACACTGAGCTGAGTTACCTGTGCAATACAGATACTTGGAAAAGTTAAGTTTTCAAGGTCATCAAGTGGCAAAGCTGACATTGAGTTGAAATTGTCTGATTCTAGAATTTGAGTTTTTAACCAGGCCTGAAAGTCTCCAGTATCTTTGAAATTTTTACTTCATTTAGGGAAATGACCACTTAATTGGAAAGAAGATTATGTGCCTTAAGCCTAAAGCAGGATCCAATTTGAAGAAGAATTTTCCATAATTCCCTTACTATTCTTGTGAAACATTTCTCTCCTAGTAAGCATATTTTAAATACATTTGGACAAGAATTAACATAAGAATAAAAGACTTGTTAATATCATAACTTTCTCTTACCAACCTGTTCAATCTGCACTGCTATTTCTCCTTTTTTATAAAACACCTGAGTGCCTTTATTACTCTTCATTAGGAATCACTCCATTTTGCTTCTTCAGAATATTTCAAATGGAAATTATATGTTTTGAAAAATAGTACTCCTTTCTGAAGCAACAAATTGACATAATAATATTTGCATAGATTTGATGTTTAAAGTGTGATCACTCACCTAGAGCCAGACATCCTGGGATGTGAAGTCAAGTGGGCCTTAGGAACCATCACAATGAACAAAGCTAGTGGAGGTGATGGAACTCCAGTGAAGCTATTTCAAATCCTAAAACATGATGCTGTGAAAGTGCTGCACTCTACATGCCAAAACATTTGGAAAACTCAGCAGTGGCCACAGGACTGGAAAAAGTCAGCTTTCATTCCAATCCCAAAGAAAGGCAATGCCAAAGAAAGCTCAAATTACTGCACAATTGCACTCATCTCACACGCTAGAAAAGTAATGCTCAAAATTCTCCAAGCCAGGCTTCAAAAGTACGTGAACCATTAAATTCCAGATGTTCAAGCTGGTTTTAGAAAAGCCAGAGGAACCAGAGATCACATTGCCACATCCATTGGATTATCAAAAAAAAAACAAGAGGATTCCAGAAAAACATCTACTTCTGCTTAACTGGCTGCACCAAAGTCTTGACTGAGTAGATCACAGCAAACTGTAGGAAATTCTTAGAGAGATAGGAATACCATATCATCTGACCTACCTCCTGAGAAATCTGTATGAAGGTTAAGAAGTAACAATTAGAACTGGACATGGAACAACAGACTGGTTCCAAATCAGGAAAAGAGTATGTCAAGGCTATGTATTGTCACTCTGTTATTTAACTTATATGCAGAGTACATCACAAGAAATGCCAGGCTGGATGAAGCACAAGCTGGAATCAAGATTACCGGGAAAAATACCAATAACCTCAGATATGCAGATGACACCACCCTTATGGCAGAAAGCAAAGAAGAACTAAAGAGCCTCTTGATGAAAGTGAAAGAGGAACATGAAAAAGTTGGCTTAAAACTCAACATTCAGAAAACTGCTGCTGCTGCTAAGTCACTTCAATCATGTCCAACTCTGTGTGACCCGATAGATGGGTACCCGCTGTCCCTGGGATTCTCCAGGCAAGAACACTGGAGTGGGTTGCCATTTCCTTCTCCAATGCATGAAAGTGAAAAGCAAAAGTGAAGTCGCTCAGTCGTGTCTGACTCTTAGCAACCCCATGGACTGCAGCCCACCAAGGTCCTCTACCCATGGGATTTTCCAGGCAAGAGTACTGATTCAGAAAACTAAGATCATCTAAAACTACCATAACTTCATAGCAAATAGATGGGGAAATGATGGAAATACTGAGAGACTTTATTTTGGGGGGCTCCAAAATCACTGCACATGGTGATTGCAGCCATGAAAATAAAAGATGCTTGCTCCTTGGAAGAAAAGCTATGACCAACCTAGACAGCATATTCAAAAGCAGAGACATTACTTGCCAACAAAAGTCTGTCTAGTCAAAGCTATGGTTTTTCCAGTAGTCATGTGTGGATGTGAGAGTTGAACTATAAAGAAAGCTGAACACTGAAGAAGTGATGCTTTTGAACTGTGATGTTGGAGAAGTCTCTTGAGAGTCCCTTGCACTGCAAGGAAATCCATCCAGTCCATTCTAAAGGAAATCAGTCCCGAATATTCATTGGAAATACTGATGCTGAAGCTGAAACTTCAATAATTTGGCCACTTGATGTGAAGAACTGACTCACTGAAAAAGACTCTGATGCTGGAAAAGATGGAAGGCAAGGGGAGAAGGGGATGAAAGATAATGAGATGGTTGGATGACATCATCAACTTGATGGACATGATTTGAGTAAACTCCGGGAATTGGTGATGGACAGGGAAGCCTGGCATGCTGCAGTGCATAGGGTAGCAAAGAGTTGGGCTGAACTGCTGTTTAAAGTAGTTTCCAGAATATTCTTATTCCTCCTTAATTCTGAGACACAAGCATAGAAATTTCAATGAACATTGTCTGTGCTGAATTGATGTTTGAAGTAGTTTCTAGAGTATTCTTACTCCTCTTTAATTCTGAGACACATGCATAGAGATTTCAATTGACATTTTCCGTGTTTTATTCCTTTCATCTCTAGAGATGCTGGAATAAAGATGTATTTCAGAGATCACAGCCAAGGCTGGTATGCCATGTCTTTCAGAACTGGGAGAAACAATTATGGATGGCAGAGGCTTCTTTTTTTAATGCACAAAAACATGGCAACTCTATGAACTGTTAGCATAGAACAATTTATACATGAAATTTTAGCTTTCCCAAATAAATTTGAACACTGTTGCTGCATCTGTTCCCCTAATATGCCCCAGCAAACCAGGAGATGAACAAAAGGAGAGGATTTGCTTGAGGATGGATTTAAGCTAGCGTAAGAAAAGGATGAAGACAACAAGCCTCTGATGAGTCTACCAGGAAGACAAACACTCACCTCCAGCTGGGATTTTAAAATTTGTTTATCTGGTTGAGGCATTAGATAACATAAAAAGCAATCCTCAATAGGAAAACATTTCTAAAGATTGTCAAATAGTGAAATCATTGAGGACAAAGAGCCTTAGTTATCTCAAGATACAGCATCAGATCTTCAGTTTGAACTCTTAAAATAAATTATTTTGTGAACAAAAGCTACTGATTTTCAGTCTGAGGAGTACAATTTGAAAGGACAGGTCAGAATTAGAATAAATAAGAAAACTATAATTTCTGAAGAGCTTACAAAAGGCTAAAGATCTTTTCACAATAAACAACTGGAGATGACTTTTCCAGCGGGGAGTTAAGTAGTAGGTAAGGAGAAGAATATTCAGGTATTATTAATTTACCAGCACAGCTTAGTTATTTTGATATTATATATCATTGATATGAACTAGAAAGTGTTTTTGTTTCACGGGGCTAACAATTAGGTCTTCCCTGGTGGCTCAGATGGTAAAGAATCTGCCTGCAATGCAGGAGACTTGGGTTTGATTACTGAGTCGGGGAGATCCTTTGGAGAAGGAAATAGCAACCCACTCCAGTATTCTTGCCTGGAGAATTCCATAGACAGAGGAATCTGGTGGGCTGTAGTCCATGGGATCACAAAGAATTGGACTGAATAATATTTTCACACTTTTCATAGATATAATTTGATACACAGTCACATACACCAGACCCCACTGGACTTGGGATTTGGGACTGGGCACTTTTCCCCCAAAACAGTGTTTACCCTCCATTGGCATAGCTTTACTCTTTCTTATCAGAATTCACATTTGACATTTAGCTCTTCTAAAAAGCCTCTCCTAATTCTCTCCCCCTAAGTCTGGTGTCTGTTCCCATATTTCCCATGACATCCAGTGCTGGCTATCATCAAAACCACGCTGCACTGTGATGCTTGTTAACTGTGTCACCCTAGACACCAAGACCCTTACAAGCAATTTCTGTGTTGTCTGCCCAGTGTTTTTGCATAACACCTCATAGGAGTCTAACCAGCCTGGGTCACCAAGAAATGAATACAGGGTTTTCAATCTTTCCAAGGCCCTACGGCACAGCAGTTTCAAGTTATATATTCCAGAAGCAGATAAGGCAGCCTGAGTAAGCCATATACCAAACACTTGAAGACTAGTAACTAATTAAATTTATTTAAATTATATGTATAATATTAAATTATACAATATTTCCCTGTTTAGGTAGATTTATTCTGCTGTTGCTCTGTCTTAATGTACCATGTATATTTCCTTCAAGATACACTTTGGTCCAGGGCTTCCCAAGTGGCTCTTTGGTAAAGAATCTACTTGCCAATCCAGGAGACACAGGAGACTTCAGTTAGATCCCTGGGTTGAGAAGATCCCCTAGAGTAGGAAATGGAAACTTACTCCAGTATTTTGCCTGGAAAACTCCATGGACAGAAGAGCCTGGTGAGATACAGTACATGGGATCAAAAATAGTTGGATACAACTTATTACACCTGCATATATACAACCAGTACTATACATTTATCAATTTTTTTTCTTAATAGGGTCATTTGTGACTTTTTTAAAAAAAACAAGGAGTGTGGAAAGTCTTTTTTCTAGAAAAATAGTGGGAAATGTCGAGATTATGCAGAAGGATAAGATGACAATTTCAGAATTTGAAAACTAATCATATGGTCTGGGCACAATTACAATTTCAGAGCTGAGAGGAATTTCTGAGGTCATCTTGCCCAAATTCTTTATTTTACAGAGAGGTAAAGAGATTTTCCTAGAGCCACAGTAAGATAAATGGCAGAAAACAGATTAAATGCCAGGTACTCTGACCCTAAACTCACTTTTTCAGGATACCACAGACCCCACAAACAGTGAAAATAGAAGCTGCAATTTTCTGGCTCCAAATCAGCAATAGGAATAACATAAGTTCATCGCTTTGTAGAATGTAAGTGAAGATGAAAACCTCTGCTGCCATTTGTAATGCAATAAAGCAATGCCATTAGAATCAAATGAAAAGCCCTTTATACAAGATCATTTGCTGGCTAACTAGTAGAATACACAAGGACATGGTTTTAGGGTACAGTCTCAGTTTGTCAGGAGATACAACTGTGTTTCACTTAGCCTTGAGGATGGCCCATCAGAAAGTCTGGCCTGAATTAAGTCTTTGGACACAGACCAAAGTCAACAAATCTCAGGGTATGTATGAGCTGTGTATGTGTGTTGGTATGTGTTGGGGGAGTTAGAGGGGCATTTGCTTTAGTTGGAAGACACAAACCTGAGGGTTAAAGTGATTCTGTTTTATTCTGTTAAAGTCGCTCAGTCGTGTCCAACTCTTTGGGACCCCATGGACTATATAGTCCATGGAATCTCTAGGCCAAAATACTGGAGTGGGTAGCCTTTCCTTTCTCCAGGGGGTCTTTCCAACCCAAGGATCGAACCCAGTCTCCTGCACTGAGGGCGGATTCTTTACCAGCTGAGCCACTTTTTACTTCAGAGGATAAAGCAGCGTCTGAAATGTATTGGAGCCTTGGTTTTGTTGCTTAAAGTGCTTGAGTGACTTCTGGAATGTTACTCATCTTTTGTGATTTGTTAATGGAGCGAAACAAAAGTAGGAATATTTATCTCCTAGAGTTGTCAGCTCTACATGAGAAAAGGCATGCAAAGTCCCTAGCAAAGGGTCAGGCATCAATAAACAATAGATATTGTGGTTACTTGCTATTGTGTGCATATTTCAGAATTGCAGATTACACAGACTTGGCTGAGGTTTGCATCCAAAGAAGCACTTTATAAACAGAAGTTGAAACAGAAACTAATTATAAAATTTGTCTTCAACACATCATGGCTGTTTAGATTCTTTTCCTTCTCTTCTTTTGGGCTGCATGTCATAAAAAAAAAAATTGATACTGTTGGTTATGTAAACTTCTCTGATTAAATACTGAATTTTAGATTATATTTACACAGCTTTTTAAAACTTACATTTTGAGGACACTATGAAGAAGAAGTTTATTTTGGCTGGTTGGAATACCTTTTAAATCTCTATTACACCTTTCTATAACAAATCTTATTTTAAAAGATGTGCTCAAAGACAGTGTTCTTCTTTGTGATTCTGAGAGGCTCAATGCATAGGAAAGTGGTTGGGAAAATTCACTGAAAAATTTGTGTTCTGTTAGGAGACCCAAATTTACTTATGAATTCTTGTTACTGAGGATAAAAGGAATTGAGGGTTTTGTTATGGATAGTAGATACTATACTTACTGGCTGATGATCAGAGAAACACAGCAAAATAAACTATAATAATCTATTTTTGTTTATATTTGGGGTTGCTAAGTATATTTGGAGACTGCTAAATATATTTTGTTTTTATTTGGGGTTGCTAAAAAATCAGAATGCAAGGAGGTCAAAATTCATGTAATAATAATAGCTAATATTTATGTAAAACATAGTGTGTGCTAAGGACTTGTGATGAAAATATTGCCTGCCATATCAGTAAGCAAAGAATGTTGCAGCCATCAGATCATCACACTACAACCACCCTGACAGAAAGCCTTGATAGAACTTGAGACCGAGGCAGGATGCCCTCCATCTATCAGTCAGCTGCTGCTGCAGCCCCAGTCCTGAAGCACCCGAGGAGACTCAGGATGAGAAAGCACAAGATACTGGCCCCATAGAGCTGAGGTGCAGATCAAAGGAATGATATCAGTGAGCCTGGACTCTTGCATCTTCCTATGCATAGAAAAGTGCTAAATTCCTTAACTTGAGATCTCTGGATTTCTTTAAGTGACAGTAATTTTTTGGTGTTCTGTCTGTCTGATTTTTATTGAAAAAACTTCTATATATCCTGGTTTCCCCACTGCCTCTTCAGAGCAGTCTCTCAGAGTTATCTGAGATGCTGTGTCTCAGGCTTAAGTCCTCAGTTTTGTCTACTGAATAGAATACAGTTCCCAACTTTGAGATTGTGCAATTTTTTCAGTTGACAGACTGAACTGTTTGTATGAATTTTATCATTTAATACAAGGGCAATTGTTATCATCTCCATTTTATAAATTAAGAAATTAAAATCTTAAATTCAAGCCATTTATCCTGGGTCACTGGCAAGAATACTGGAGTGGGTTGACATTCCCTCCTCCAGGGGGTCTTCCCAGTTCAGGGATTGAACCCATGACACTTGCATCTCCTGCATTGCAGATGGATTCTCTACTGCTGAGCTACTGGGGAAGCCTTAGGTCACTTGCTGCTAAGAATCAAAACTAAAAACTGAAACCAAGCAGTCTTAGTTCATAGTCAGGCCCATAATCTCTACACTCTATGCCTCCTATCAATGTAAAAAAGAAAAAAAAAAAGAGAGAGAGAGAGAGAAATTCATCTCAATTATGGATAAATCAGATGTGTTGCTAGATAAAACAATATAAGGGATGAGTTTTTCTCTTCTCCTCAGTATTTTTAATACTTGTCTTTCATACTCAAGCAGTTTCCATTTCTTACTATGCAACTGCAGTAAGACACTACACTCTCCCATGGGTAGATTTTCCACTCTCTACTGAATACAATTATTTTTCAGATAATCTCACTGCTCCTTTCTTTAACATAATATTTTATCCAGAGTGTTTGACACAGATTAATACTTCTGTTATTAAATAAGATCAAAATATTGTCACTTTAAAATGCTAACCATTACTAAATTAATTTTGTTTGCATTTTTAATGGTTGACGTTACCAGTGTTCATTTTGAGTGTTCCTTAATATTTCTGCCTAATTCCTATACTTTTGTATAAAATTAATGCTTTAAAAGTGAAATACATCTTTTTTCATAGTATCTATTATGCCTTACTGTTCTTTGTTAGCATTTGTTACCTAGCCTTTCAGAAAATCACAATAAATCCATAGGAACTGAGGAGTCTGCACTTCAGCAAGCTCTCTTTCACTTCCCAGAAAGCTTTCTATATATAGTGCCTCTAAAATGGCTTTTCCAAATTGTTAACATACCTAAGTGATTTCCAAGATTAGCCCAAGCTTCTTTTACACTTGATAACACAATAGAGTAACTTTATTTCCTAACAGACCTAAAATGGCTTTCTGTGGTGTTTAGAATTCTGCTGGATTAGTCTAATTTATTTTGTATATCTTTTCATTAATTCAAGTGATAAAATTGAAACTTTTCAATCTAAAAAAAGCACAAAAATTCACTAATATGCTCCTTGGAGAAAATGAAGAAAGCTAAAAATTGAGTTTCAGTACAGTTGAGTCAGTCAGTTATGTCCAAATCTTTGTGACCCCATGAACTGCAGCATGCCAGGCTTCCCTGTGCATCACCAACTCCCGGAGCCTACTGAAACTCATGTCCATCAAGTCAGTGATGCCATCCAACCATGTCATCCTCTGTAATCCCCTTCTCCTCCTGCCTTCAATCTTTCCCCAAATCAGGGTGTTTTCCAGGGAGTCATTTCTTCCCATCAAGTGCCCAAAGTATTGGAGTTTCAGCTTCAGCATCAGTTCTTCTTCCAATGAATTTCAGGACTGATTTCCTTTACGATGGACTTGTTGGATCTCCTTGTAGTCCAAGGGACTCTCAAGAGTCTTCTCCAATACGACAGTTCAAAAGCATTAATTCTTCGGGACACAGCTTCCTTTATAGTCCAACTCACACCCATACATGGCTATGGTAAAAACCACCGCTTTGACTAGACAGACCTTTGTCAGCAAAGTAATGTCTCTACTTTTCAATATGCTGTCTAAGTTGGTAAAAGTAATGCTTAAAATTCTCCAAGCCAGGCTTCACAGTACGTGAACTGTGAACTTCCAGATGTTCAAGCTGGATTTAGAAAAGGCAGAGGAACCAGAGATCAAATTGCATCCATCTCTTGGCTTACTGAAAAAGCAAGAGAGTTCCAGAAAAACATCTACTTCTGCTTTATTGACTATGCCAAAGCCTTTGACTGTGTGGAACTCAACAAACTGTGGGAAATTCTGAAAGTGATGGGAATACCAGATCACCTGACCTGCCTCCTACGAAATATGAATGCAGGTCGTGAAGCAACATAGAACTGCACATGGAACAATAGATTGATTCCATATCGGGAGAGGAGTACATCAAGGTTGTATATTGTCACCCTGCTTATTTAACTTAAATGAAGAGTGAAGTGAAGTGAAGTGACTCAGTCGTGTCTGATTCTTTGCGACCCCATGGACTGTAGCCCACCTGGCTCCTTGGTCCATGGGATTTTCCAGGCATGAATACTGGAGTGGGATGCCATTCCCTTCTCCAGGGGATCTTCCCAATCCAGGCATCAAACCCAGGTCTCCCGCATTGTAAGCAGATGCTTTATTGTCTGAGCTACCAGGGGGAGGATTAAATGCAGAGTACATCATGCAAAATGCTGGGCTAGATGAAGCACAAACTGGAATCAAGACTGCTGGGAGAAACAAATTGAGTTTATAATTACATAAATTATGAAATAGTATTCACAGGCAAAAGAATCACTCATTTTACAAAAAGATTTTTGCTTTGTTTTTTGGTGTTTCTTTTAAAGCCAAGATTCTCTGTGAACTCAAAATAAAAATGTCTTCAGTTCAGTTCAGTTCAGTCACTCAATTGTGTCCGATTCTTTGCAATCCAATGGACTGCAGCACACCAGGCCTCCCTGTCCATCATCAACTCCTGAAGTTTACTCAGACTCATGTCCATTGAGTCAGTGATGCCATCCAACCACCTCATACTCTGTTGTCCCCTTCTCCTTCCACCTTCAATCTTTCCCAGCATCAGGGTCTTTTCAAATGAGTCAGCTCTTCCCATCAGGTGGCCAAAGTACTGGAGTTTCAGCTTCAGCATAGTTCCTTCCAATGAATATTCAGGACTGATTTCCTTTAGGATGGACTGGTTGGATCTCCTTGCAGTCCAAGGGACTCTCAGGAGTCTTCTCCAACACCACAGTTCAAAAGCATCAATTCTTTGGCGCTCAGCTTTCTTTATAGTCCAACTCTCACATCCATACATGACTATTGGAAAAACCATAGCTTTAACTAGATGGGCCTTTGCTGGCAAAGTATATCTCTGCTTTCTAATGTGCTGCCTAGGTTGGTCATAACTTTCCTTCCAATGTGTGTCTTTTAATTTCATGGCTGCCGTCACCATCTGCAGTGATTTTGGAGGCCCCCAAAATAAAGCCTGCCACTGTTTCCATTATTTCTCCATCTATTTGCCATGAAGAGTCCCTTGGACTGCAAGGAGATCCAACCAGTCCATTCTGAAGGAGAGCAATCCTGGGATTTCTGTGGAAGGAATGATGCTAAAGCTGAAACTCCAGTACTTTGGCCACCACATGCGAAGAGTTGACTCATTGGAAAAGACTCTGATGCTGGGAGGGATTGGGGGCAGGAAGAGAAGGGGACAACAGAGGATGAGATGGCTGGATGGCATCACTGACTCGATGGATGTGGGTCTGAGTGAACTCCGGGAGTTGGTGATGGACAGGGAGGCCTGGCGTGCTGCGATTCATGGGGTCGCAAAGAATCAGACATGACTGAGCGACTGAACTGAACTGATGGGACTGGATGTATGATTTTTGTTTTCTGAATGTTAAGCTTTAAGCCAACTTTTTTACTCTCCTCTTTCACTTTCATAAAGAGGCTCTTTAGTTCTTCACTTTCTGCCATAAGGGTGGTGTCATCTGCATATCTGAGTTTATTGATATTTCTCCCAGCAATCTTGATTCCAGCTTGTGCTTCATTCTGCCCAGCATTTCTCATGATGTCTTATACTTTAAAAATTATTTTCAAATATAATCATTTAGGCACAGTAACATTTTCTAATTTGTGGAATAATTGTTTTTACAATATGTAATTTTAGGTATATTAAAAAGAGATATATCCTTTCCTCTTTATGTTAAAGAAAGGAATAGTGAGATTATCTGAAAATGTTTTCAAATTTTCTTATTTTCTAGAATTCTAAACTCTAAAAATACAACATTAAATGCTTTTTAAAAAACTTTTAATTTTTTTCACAAATTTGACATAGTTTAATGGTCTTAAGGTCTTCCCTGGTGGCTCAATGGTAAAGAATCTGCCTGCAATGCAGGAAATCCAGGTTTGATCCCTGGGTTGGGAAGATCTTCTGGAGAAAGGAATGGCTACCCACTCCAGTATTCTTGCCTGGAGAATTCCATGGACAGAGGATCCTGGAGGGCTAACATGTGGTCACAAGAGTCGGACACAACCGAGCAACTAACACTTTGACTAACACTTTTCACTGTCAGTGGTCTTAAACAGTTGGAAACTTTTATGGATTTTACTCTTCTTTTTAAAAATATTTATTTGTTGGCTGTATCAGGTCTTACTTGGGGCACACAGCATCTTCAGTCTTCATTGTGGCATGTGGGAATTTTAGCTGCAGCATGAGAACTCTTAGTTGAGGCTTGTGGGATCTAGTTCTCCGACCAGAAATCGAACCCAGGCCTCCTGCATTGGGAGTACAGAGTCTTAGCCCCTGAACCTCCAGGGAAGTCCCATGCTTTTATTCTTCTTAAAGCAAAGATACTAATCATATTGACAAAGATGAGGGAAAAGTTGCAAGATGCCATCTGGACTATAACTAATAATTATATACATGATGATACAAATTACTAATTGTGTGTTAACAGTAGTTGAACTATTAAAGATAGCAGTATATAGAATTTTGTGGAATAATGTTAATTTTAATAACCATGAGATCATAATCTGCTGAAAACTATGTTATGCTGTTAGATCAATTTAAATAAAATATGGGGCACAGAAGAGTGAATACCAATATGAAATTAAAATAGATGTGAAAGTGATCAGGTCTAACCAAGAAGTCTGATGAATGGTTAAAAGCACTGCACAGTTCATTGCCTCAGATACTGCTGAAAATATTAAAATACTAGGGGATGAAATACCCTGTACAGGGAATGGAATTAAAGGACAGCAGCTAAACAGAGTCTTAGCTGGCTTCCTGGATGTGCTGGAGTGAAGGGATGAAGTTTATGAATTTTTGTGTAAGACCATCTACTAACTAAATATCTCTGGATGAGTTAATCAACCTAAATTTTAATTTGTTTCCTCACTGAAAAAAATAAGACTAGAAAACAGTACTTTCCCTCTAAAAATTTTGTGAGGATGACTTAAATTAGACAATCCACGATTACCTGGAACAGTATGTTCAGTGTTTGCTAGGCTTGATGGTAAAATTTGCTCCCTTGCTGCATGGCAGGATCACCAAGAACAAGGATTTTCTTATTTGTACTTTGGACACAATATAATATATGTTTCTTGAACTACTAAATTGAACCTGGAGCTTAATTTTTTCTTGTGTAAAAGGGTGCAAACTGTGGTGTTGGGAGAAGACTCTTGAGAGTCCCTTGGACTACAAGGAGATCAAACAAGTCAATCCTAAAGGAAATCAATCCTGAATTGAAAGGACTGATGCTGAAACTGAAGCTCCAATACTTTGGCCACCTGATGTGAAGAGCTGACTCATTAGAAAAGACTCTGAAGCTGGGCAAGATCGAAAATAGGAGATGAAGGGGACGACAGAGGATGAGAGAGATATTTTATGGCATCACCTATTCAATGGACATGAGTTTGACAAACTCTGGGAGATGGTGAAGGACAGGGGAGCCTGGTGTGCTGCAGTCCATGAGGTCGTTGCAAAGAGTTGGAGACAACTGAGCAAATGAACAACAACAAATGGGTGTTGGTCTAGGAATTACTGAAGCTTCTCTATTTCTTCATAGAACAGTTTACTACCATTCCCACAATTGTATATTTTAAAATAATGCAAATCTTTATGAAATCAAATAACATTTTTAACAGTAGTCTTTTAAAAGCATGATTTACAGTCTCATTTGGCATTTTATCAGATATTCTACTTTCTGTTCTTTGTGGTAAAACAGCTATTTAAAATTTAGTATTGTTGGACTTCCCTGGTGGTCCAGTGGTTAACGGTTAACACTATATACTTTCACTGCAAGGGGCATAGGTTTGATCCCTGGTCAAGGAAGTTCCACAGGCCTTCCAGTGTGGCCAAGAAAAAAAAAAAAAAAAGGAAAGAACATATCATGAAAAATAAGAAACATGAACCCATTTTTTAAAATTAGCATTGTTCCTTGATTACATCTTTTGTACATATTTTTTCCAGTTACTTCTTTTAATTTATACTGAACTGGCTGATAGTAACTTAATATTCTTCTCCATCTAAAGTTTCATATTTTGCAGAGGTAAACCATTTTTCCTTTGTATTTTTATTTGGACCTTGAAAATTTGTAGGTGCCATTAACAATTTCCTCTTTTATGTACAGATTGGCAATCAATGAGTTTGTTGTCTTGAAACGTTACATGAGAGAAGCATGATTTTCTGACGTTCTACTCAAGTCCCCTTCAAATACTCTACATTTAAGTGCAATGAACAACAAGAGCTAAGATACTGCAGGTGCATTTTGGTACATTTTTACCTTCCTTTGGTCTTTATAAACTTGTTTAGAAAAGTTGTTTGGGCTCTGGTACATGCAGCCAGATCACAATATTTATAGAAAAATCTCTAAAAAGCACAAATTAAATGTTTTAAGATACATTTAATTTTTATTCACCAAACATTTAATGATGGCTTATACATACGTATTATATACTCCCACTAGGGATGAGTAAGACAAAAAGAGGTATGAAAACTTGTACAATTTTCATGGAAGTTATTTTCTACTATACGTTTTTGTAAAATCCATAACCACTCCATGTTCAGAAGCTTAAAAAAAACGGTAAATGTTTGTCAGATTAATGAGTCAATAGATACTTACCCCGGAGAAGGCAATGGCAACCCACTCCAGTACTCTTGCCTGGAAAATCCCATGGGCGGAGGAGCCTGGTAGGCTGCAGTCCATGGGGTCGCGAAGAGTCAGACATGACTGAGCGACTTCACTTTCATGCATTGGAGAAAGAAATGGCAACCCACTCCAGTGTTCTTGCTATGGGGTCGCACAGAGTCAGACATGACTGAAGTGACTTAGCAGCAGTTTGGCGAGAAAGGATAAAAATTTCAAACTGACTCTTCAGTTTTCCAGTAGAATTTCAGTGCTTGCATTATATCTTGATAGTTTGTTTACCGTTTTAATTACCAGACTGCACAGTTGCAAAGGGCAATGATCAGGCCTCGCTTAGTGCCTGGCGCGTAATGGGAGTTCAGTCCGATTTGCATAATGAATGAATGAGTGGAACTGAAAAGCATTTCGCACTTGCACGGACACGGACAAAGTTGCATAATCTGTGACCGTAGATTATGTCTGTGATCAACGCACTATGATTGGATTTACATGTCTCCAAAAGAACAGCAAATACAGTAAACAGTAATCGAGGGTTCATTAATTTGTAGTTCAAGATAATTCTGTCTTCGCCTAAGTGAAATCCTCTTCAGGATTAATAAAGAACATATTAAACAAATTACAACGGACTTTACAGCATTGATTCTCGTTAAGGGGCAGAAGGCTAGAACAACGATGCTTGTACAATAACGGATTAGATGCAGATGTATCATCTCAATAAGAAAAGTTCATTCATTTAGTTAAATTTAGACATACAGATGTCCACGTAGACATGCTCGCTATTTTATACTATAAATATATGCTGAGATTTCTACCCAAAGCGATCAAGCACTGCGCGTAACACCAAAGAAACCTGCCGAGAATCTGTCCTCAGGATGCTTGGAATCGAGCTGGGATTCTTAATGATGGAAGCATTTTTTGTAAGATATAAGGCTCCTACCCACCCCCTCCCCAAATAGACAATATATATGGTGCGAAAGGTGCACAGAGAGCATCATTCTGTAATGACCACAATTTCTTGGAAGAAACAAGCTTAATTTCGTTTCTGGGAAAAGAAAAGTCGTTTCGAATTCATCCTGTCCACGTCTCTCCCCCTAGCCCGCTTGGAATCACCGTGTCTCCTTCCAGAAGTCTCCCCGAGGGCTTGCTCTCCTCCTCTGAGGCCTCG
>SJXQ01012255.1:171582-302109 GCA_006408695.1 Aepyceros melampus
GAAGGTAGGTGGGGAGGCGCCCTGCACCGCTCCCCTGTCTCCGCCTCCTCGCGTGCCTGGCGCGTGGCCTCGTTCGGAGACTCCGCGCCGTGGGCCGCTCCACGCGGAGCTCGGCACGTGTTCCGCGTGTCTCTCTACCCGATGCAGTGGATCGCAGCGGCGCTGGAGCTTTTGGAATTAGACTCCGGCCTGTGCTTCCAAATATGTGGTCGTCCCTGGTGTGTTCCAACCGCCATGCATGTTCAAGCCTGGCTTGACGCCCCCCACCTCCCCTCCAAAGAAAAAGAAAAAAATGGTTCCCTCCTGGGGGGAGAAAATGCCTGTGCTTGGAGGCCATTACTGCCGTTGGTAGATCAGTGCCTTGTGCACATTTTTTAATTTATTAAAAAAAAAATATTTATTTGGCTGCCTGGTTCTTAGTTGCAGCACGTGGAATCTTCCTTGAGGCCTGGGGATCTTTAGTTGGGGCATGTAGGAGCTATTTCCCTCACCAGGGATGGATGTCCAGCCCCCTGCGTTGAAGTGTGGAGTCTTAGCCATTGGACCACCAGGGAAGTCCCCAACACATCTTTTATTGAGCCTCCATTATTTTGAAGGAACCATAGTCCATCCTAAAAGAGATCAGTCCTGGGTGTTCATTGGAAGGGCTGATGCTGAAGCTGAAACTCCAATACTTTGGCCACCTGATGGGAAGAGCTGACTCATTTGAAAAGACCCTGTTGCTGGGAAAGATTGAGGGCAGGAGGTGAAGGGGACGACAGAGGATGAGATGGTTAGATGGCATCACCGACTCAATGGACATGGGTTTGGGTGGACTCCGGGAGTTGGTGATGGACAGGGAGGCCTGGTGTGCTGCAGTTCATGCGTTTGCAAAGAGTTGGACACGACTGAGTGACTGGACTGAACTGAACTGAACTGGTGTAAGGTGCTGTAGATATCAAAGATGGCACACACATGGTCTCCTCCTTGAAAGACCTCCCAGGCCTGGGGTAGAGATAGATGTAGAGTTAGGAAGGAAACATCAGGGGCAGGGTGGGATTTCATTAGGAGATTGAGATAAAATGCTGTGGGGCAGATGGCTCCCTGGAGGAGGTGGCACCCTGACAGTGGCCGTAGGTACCAGATATTTGCGAAATAGGGGTAGAAGTGGGGAATACATTGCAAATGAAAAGGATGATAAGAATAAAGGCAGGAAGGCAAGCATACGGGGAGAAGACAGTGTTTTAGTGTAACTTGAAAGTCTAATAAAAGGGACAGCCAGTAAGATGGGACCAGTGGTTTGTACTGAATCATGAAAGGCTTTGTATAGCTTCATAGGCTGGAAGTTCAGAAACACATTTTGGACTTGGGGTCATCAGGAGCCATAGATTTTGACATGTGCTGTTATCTAATATTCATAAAATGCTCATAATGTAGAAAAACTCATAACCTGGACCGTGTTCCTGAGCAGGGTATATTTTTCAAGAGCAATATTTGCCTCTAATTACATACACATTGATCACATTCTTGGGATTGTTTGCAACTGCCTTTTTTCTGCTTAAAATCAAGAGATTTACAGTGTT
Organism: Aepyceros melampus; assembly: GCA_006408695.1. Taxonomy (NCBI): domain Eukaryota; kingdom Metazoa; phylum Chordata; class Mammalia; order Artiodactyla; family Bovidae; genus Aepyceros; species Aepyceros melampus. The sequence continues at coordinate 173,145 of SJXQ01012255.1, forward strand.
TCATGTGGCTACAGTGAGACTCAGTCACTTGGCAGAAAATTGTGTTAGCGGCTATTCTGCTTATTTATATTTGAGAAGACTTACTGCTTTAGAAGTAAGTCTTTAGATCAAGTGCAATAAAGAGCCTGTATAATTTGGAACATGCATAATCTGGATGACTTTCAGAGCAGGAATATGGACCACAAATGACAAAATTAAGAGAGAAACTGGGAATGATGGTCAGGAGCACAAATTGATGACTCTGAGTAAGATTTTTGCTCTTTTTTCATGAGTAATGGTGGGAATACCAGTATTTGGAACCAGCCTTCCAAAACCAGTATTTTGGAGGCCTTGTCAAGATTTAGAAAACATTACCTTGAATATGTTCTAACATATATAAAGATGTCAGGAGTCCACTGGATATTGTGGTGAAGATCAGACAGACTAGCTCTTTCATATTTGTCATATGTAAGTTAAACTCTGCGGTACAAAGGCAGTTGAAGTGAGGGCCAGAGTCACAATGTAATAGAACCAGTGAAATTACTTTGGAGCATTATTGAGGTGAACCTATGAACTTCCCTGTGCAGAATGGATTGGAGGGAGCTGAGAGGTCTGGCAGAAGACTGATGTAGTCATAAAGACAAGAGGTGTTATTGGTTTGAGGAAGAAGAAGAAGATCAGTTTTTAGATATATTCGATTATAGAATTGACAGGGTATGGTATAGAAGAATAATCAGGGGAATCGTGGCGCTAAAGTCAGAGAGCAAAGCATTTTAAGAATAGAGGCATGGTTTTTGGGGTGAGGTCTGCAGAGAAGCGGCAAGAGAATTTGCAAGTAGGCATCAGGTTTGTGTTTTTCAGCCTTTGTAAGAATAGCTAGGTGAGGTGGAGGTGATGGGATACTGTTTTGTTTTGTTTTGTTTTTTTCTTTTTTGCATCTGGGAGCAACTTGGTCATGATTATATATCAAGGGAAGTTAGGACAGAAGAAGAGAGTGAAAGAGCAGAGAGGAGGTAGTTCGGTGGTGAGGATACCAGGAGCTGGTGTGCAGTTTGTGCATTTTCCTAGAGCCTAGCTCAGGACAGGAAGACATGGGCCGTTAGTTTTGAGGAGCATTTCATAGAATGACCAGGATATTCTTACATGCTATCAGAGCACCTAGGATCCAGCTTGCTTACCTTTCCATTCATTCATCAGGTCAGCCAGCTAGTGTATATGTATATATATCTATATTTTTTAGTGCTTTGTTATGTGTTCACTGTAGCAATTTCTGCCCTGCACAGGCAGGTCATGAGCTCAGTGGAACTCACTGAGGGTCATTGCCATCCAAGGACCAAGGAAGTAAGGAATGACCCAGCTGCAACTGTGATACAGGAGTATGGTGTGTTAAGAGCTATGTATTGGAGGGAAATGACTTGATCTAAGGATATCAAGGAAGGTGTTTTCAATGATAGAATGTCTAAGATGGTACTTAACAGAAACCTCTCTTATTACCAGATCAGCCAGGCCTTCTCCATGCTGCCTCTGTTATCATCGCTTGCTTGGTTCTGAGTTCACTGGTGGACTCCGTCTCCTTTCTCTTGACTCTTGAAATGTGCAGTATGGTTAGTGGATGGGAAAACTTTCAGGAACCAAGGCTTGGCAAAGATCATTCTCAAGCCAGCTATTGCTTCGTTATAGTGACTAAATATGAACTAAATGGCCGATTAATTTTATTCATGCTACATTGATTCCCATTTAGGGGATGAAAAGGGCTTGGGGAGTGGCAAATCAATGGTCAGCCACAGCCACCACTGAGCCTCTTAACATCCTTCGGAGAAACCACAACCGGCACAGATCCTGTCACTTCATATTAGGAAATTTTGGTAACAGCCAATGAAAGCTTTTTTTTTTTTTTTTTTTTTTTTACATTTAAAATTTTAATGCTCTGTGGGTCAAGTGATTGGGGAATAAGCATCCACTCCTGTTTCTCTCTGCAGGGAAGTGAAGGTACTATTGCTGCTATGATTTTGCATTTATATAGCATTTGAGTGTTGGCTAAGTGCTGTTAAAATCAATTTTATTGTTCAGTTTAAAAGATAGCCTAAAATCACCCCTGTCAAAACTTGTTTGGTGTGATTCAGCGAACAGGATCGTTGGAAACATGGGCCTTCCATGATATGGAAGAACTCTGATCAATCAAAAGACTAGATATAATATAAGAGAATGTGAACATCCTCTGAACAGAATTAGCTGTTAATAGAAGTCATTAGCCACATGACACTTTTTTATCTGCCTTTATAATGAAAGAAGAAAAAAATACAGAAACAAAACTTACAACAGTAGAAATGCAAGTTGGCAGAAAGCCAGCCTCCCTCATGACTTGGTTTGTAGCTAGGGCACCCAGGGATGTTTGATGAGTGACAATATGTTTCTCTTAATGTACTTATTCTTAAAGCATTAGGTTTTATTTAGAGCAAGTGTTGGCAAACCTTTCTGTACAGGACCAGTTAGTAATATATCAGACTTTGCAATCCTCCTGTAGCAACTCTGAGGTTGTAGCACTAAGCAGCGATAGACCACACATAGGCTTATGGACATGGGTGTTTCAATAAAACATGGCTGATGGAAGCAAGGCCACACAGATTCGGCCTGTGGGTCATAGTTTGCATTTCTGATCCATAGCACTTCTGAGATTCCTTTACTGAACAGAGGGTGTTGTAGATTGGAATGATTGACAGTCAGCTGGTAGCTCAGTGAAGGCAGTGATGGACTTTTCTTGTTGGCAGTTGAGTCCCCAGGTCCCGCACAGCACCTGTCCAGTAGCAGATTATTAAACCTATCTGGTGAATGAAGGAATGCGTAGCCAGGATATCCGATGGAAAATTGCCTAACTAACACAGGCTAGATGGTTCTATGTTCAGACTTTCAGGTCCTGTGCTGTGCTGTTCTGATTGACTCTTTGCGACCTTATGGACTGTAGCCCTCCAGGCTCCTCTGTCCATGGGGATTCTCCAGGCAAGAATACTGGAGTGGATTGGCCATGCTTTCCTCCAGGGGATCTTCCTGACTCAGGGCTCAAAACCTTTTCTCTTACCTCTCCTGGCAGAGGATTCTTTACCACTAGCGCCCCCTGGGAAGCTCTTGTCTTCTATGACACTTGTGTGTTTTGAGTAGAGCAATTACCTCGCAGCTGAGTGCGTAGTTCAGAAAATAAATCCTGGCGAATACCTGGAGAATCAGAAAGAGCCAGCACTCTGTATACAAGGATGGTAAAAAAACCATGGGTCTGTGACTCTCATTTTCACTGTATCCACTGAAAAGGCATGTTGCTCTCTTTGGAAAGGACCTAGAGAGAAGGCAGTCCAGCCTCTTCCCTCGTCTAGACTTTCTCGTTTGTCCTGTTTCCCGTGGCTTTGCTGGCATTTGTGCTGGAAGTCTGGCCTCCCAGATCTCTCTGCCCCACCACCCTGCAGGTCCCGCACCAGCCCCTGCTCCCCCTACAGTCATGAGGACGATGCTGGGGATGGAGGGTCACAGCTCCTGCTGGGTGGTCCTGTCCTCTGCGGGTCTCTCTCCCAGCCCTGGTACTGCCCCTCCTCTGCTCCCTTTAGATCCAAGGGAAGTGGAGGATGCCCTTGGCCTCTGCTGTTGTTTCTGGTCCCCTAGACGCTGTGTTTCCCCCTTAGGTTGCCCACACCTTTGGAAGTAGCTCTTTCTTAAGCGCCCCTTCACATTACCCAGATTGAGGTACCAAAAGCTTTCTGCCTGGACCCTCATGGGTTTTGTGTTCTCAACACTTTCTAAAGGCATCTATTGTGTATCACTGTCACTGAATGACTTTTAAGTCTCCCAGTGTCAGTGGCTATGGTTTCTGTTTCTTACAATCACAAGATCTCAGGGAGACAGTGGTCCTGATCCATTTAATTTTCAAAGTTTGGGTGCATTCGGCCCCATTCCTGTCATCTCTCTCTGTGCTTGAATACCTCCCACAACAGGGAACTCATTCCTCCTGAAGCTCTCTCTCAGTCTTTAACACATCTGACAGATAGAATATGTATCCACAACTTCCCCTCCCATCCTTGTCCTGTTCCTTGGGGTTTCATGGAACAAGCCCAGTTGACATTTTGCTCCTCTGTCCCTCAGACAGCAGGTTTCTGAGTTCCTTTACCAGCTTTATCTGTTTAAAGGTGGCGTGCCTAGGACAGAATCTCTTTTCTCTGGTGTTATCTGCTGACTGTATGAACATGATAATTTTACATAGAAGGCTTACTACATCCAGAGATTATGAGAAGGTCTGTACTTCATCATTCCTTGCTTGGAAATATAGAGAATAGATCCACCTGCCCCCTCTCCACTGCCACACACATTCATGCTCCCCGTTTCTGCTGACAAAGTGTCACATGTCATATGAACAGGGCTTCCCTGGTGGCTCAGCTGGTAAAGAATCTGCCTGCAATGCAGGAGGCCTGGGTTCCATCCCTGGGTTGGGAAGATCTCTTGGAGAAGGGAACAGCTACCCACTCCAGTATTCTGGCCTGGAGAATTCCATGAACTATATAGTCCCTGGGGTCACAAAGAGTTGGACACAACTTTCACTTGTTGTATGAACGCTGTCTTAGATGAAGGCTTAATATTGTCCCTATTATTAGATTTATCTGTACTTACAGATTATCCATCAAGGGAGTAAAGTAATTTATAAATTATAGGTCTTTAGAGGGCTGTGTCTACTATCAAGTTTTCTTCTGCTTTTTCTCAAATATAAAATTTACTTTAATTATCCTCTAGTTATTTTGGTGGCACTATGTAAAATATTTTGCCTAACTTTTAATTTAGGTTTCACATCTGAACATCAGATATCAGAATCAAAGATTTTTTAGTATTTCTTTCTTTTTATTTTCTTGGCATTTACTCTGTGTATGTCCTTTCCTATACCTCTTATGTTTTGGAAATATAACAAAATATATTGAAATGCAATATCTTGGGGCTGATAATCAAATTGACTTTAAGGAAATGTTCTGAAGTGGGTTCTTAAGTGTATCATTTATTTAAGTCAATTTTTATAATGAAAATCCAATTTATTTTTTAACAGGCCTCCAAAATATCTGTCGGCTTCTTTAATTCTTCCTTCTGATTTATTCACTGAGCTCATTCCCCATTTCGTTTTTGATTAGATTGCTTTCACCCTGGCAGAACTCTGAAAAATAAATCTTTTTGTATTTAATGTGTGCTTTGGTTTAATCTGGATGAATAGTAGAATGAAAACAACTCATTAGAAAGTAATTTTGATTGTTGGAAAGAGAGATGTGACTTTCTTAATCTCTAATAATTGCTAGGAAATGTATTTCAGAGACTGCTTGCTCACGGTTGCTTTACCCACGCCTTCCTTCTACTTTCATGAATAGCTTTTTTTCTCGCAGGATTAAAAAACAAAATAAAACATACTTATGATTCTTTACAAATCCCCCCAAATGGTTTTAGAGTAGCAGATTATGACCCATTTATTTTTATCTCTGGAACAATGGTAAGAGAAAGCTACTTTCTTTTTCTTCTGAGCTGCTTTTATACTTTATCCAAAGTTGCTATTCATGCATTCAGTTCAGTTCAGTTCAGTTGCTCAGTTGTGTCTGACTCTTGTGACCCCATGGACCGCAGCACATCAGGCCTCCCTATTCATCAGCAACTCCCAGAATTTACCAAAACTCAATGTTCATTGAGTCGAAGATGCCATCCAACCATCTCATCCTCTGTTGTCCCCTTCTCTCACCTTTAATCTTTCCTAGCATCAGGGTCTTTTCCAATGAGTCATCTCTTTGCATCAGGTGGCCAAAGCATTGGAGTTTCAGCTTCAGCATCAGTCCTTCCAATGAACATTCAGGGCTGATCTCCTTTAAGATGGACTGGTTGGATTTCCTTGCAGTCCAAGGGCCTCTCAGGAGTCTCCTCCAGCACCACAGTTCAAAAGAATCAATTCTTCGGCGCTCAGCTTTCTTTACAGGCCAACTCTCACATCCATACATGACCACTGGAAAAATCATAGCCTTGATAGACGGACCTTTGTTGGCAAAGTAATGTCTCTGCTTTTTAATATGCTGTCTAGACTAGTCATAACTTTCCTTCCAGGGAGTAAATGTCTTTTAATTTCATGGCTGCAGTTACTATCTGCAGTGATTGTGAAGCCCAAACAAATAAAGTCTGCCAATGTTTTCACTGTTACCCCATCTCTTTGCCATGAAGTAATGGGACCAGAGGCCATGATCTTAGTTTTCTGAATGTTGAGCTTTAAGCCAACTTTTTCACTCTCCTCTTTCACTTTCATCAAGAGGCTCTTTAGTTCTTCACTTTCTGCCATAAGGGTGGTGTCATCTGCATATCTGAGGTTATTGATAATTCTCCTGACAATAATCTTGATTCCAGCTTGTGCTTCTTCCAACTCAGTGTTTCTCATAATGTACTCTGCATAGACGTTAAATAAGCAGGGTGACAATATACAGCCTTGACGTACTCCTTTTCCTATTTGGAACTAGTCTGTTGTTCCATGTCTATTTCTAACTGTTGCTTCCTGACTAGTTGATGTTTTATTTATTTTCTTATTTATTGGCCTCCCCCAGAAAGAAAGCTTCTGAGGGAAAGAGCATCCTTCTTTCCAATGCCTGCACAACTGATAAATGGTGTTGTGTGTTTGTGGGCAGAAGTATAAGTTTCTCATGATAATCTGCCTTTTTATGCCAGTGCACAAAAGCTTACATAGTTCCCAACAAATTGCTGCTTTCTTAAAAGCTATTTCTTTTATAAATATGGTTCCTAAAGCATCCATTCTTATAAGATTATCTTGTTTCCTAACTAAAAAAAAATCATCCACCATCCATCTGTTATCGAATTATCAAAATAAACAGATTATCTATCTATCTGATAATAACTAAGCACTATTTCATCTATATAATGAATAGAATTTTTAAAATTACATATATTACCAATAAATTCTTTTCGTCAAGGTCAGTTTCCCAAGACCAAAATTGTGATTCAGAATGTACTGCATGCATCCAGGCAAATAACTGCAGCATCATTGCAAATAGCAAATGAAGCGGTGCTTCAGCTCAAAGACCCCAAAGGTACATTTCTTACTAGATTGCTGATGTAAAAATCTTTCGTGATAAATAATGGACAAATTCCCAGTTTCCCAGCATACTCCAAAAATATGACTACTGCATAAGATCACCGAGAAGGGCACTGATTCAAACTACTTGGCAGGAAGCTGGCTTCTTTCATTATTAATGTGCTTACCTCCTTTTCATCACTCATTGATAACAAGCAAAACTTCAGTAAAGAGTTAAGGAAACAAACTTCCGAGAATAGTCACAGTATTCTGAATAAATATTTTATCAGTGTTATTTTGCATGCTTTCTACTTTCCAGTAATTTTAGTATGATTTTCTGATTGGAGTCCGTCACATCGCTGGCCTAATATGGGAATCATATGCAAGTATCCCGTTACTTTCCCTCTTTCCAGGCTGGCAGGAAGCCCCACCGTGTCACAGACATCTTTCAGGACATCTCGTATTCTGTGTGTACACATTAACATCCTGGCCTGGCTCTCCTTCCTGCCCTTCTTCCCTCTATGGTGTCAGCAGTCCCTGACTCCTTAGCAAAATTCTCTTCCTAAAACATTACTAGGACTGTGGACTTATCCACCAAAGACCATGCCTGTTTCAAGCCGTCCATGGCAGTGAATTCAGACTCCTCTAACTGACCTTCAAGATCCCAGCTTCCCTATTCTATATTATTTCCCTTTCTTTTCCAAAATACCGTATTCTTCAGTCAGAAATCCATGCCCTCTCCCACAAAGAGGCATGCTGTTATCTGCTGGCTGCCCGTACTGTCCACTCCATCAAATTTTGTCCCTCCTTTGCCTGAGTCCTTCTCATCCTTCAGATCTTCCAGGCTGGCTCCAGAGTTCTGTTCCTCCTGTTCACGTCAGCCCACAAGTGTCTCTTTCCCTGAGTTCTTACTGGGTTTATGCTGTGCAGAGAGAGGCACAGGCTTTGGAGACAGTGGGCTGGTGTTGACTCATTGACCCACACAAGCCTCAAGCGGACCAAGTGTTGCATTGTTTACTGTGTGCCTGATAGAGTACGTATAGGGGTCATGTGCCTTGACTCACTTCCTCTCCTTAGTTTAGAAGTTGAGTATTCTTTTGAGTCCCATTTTACAGATTAGCAAACTGAGGCACAGAGAGGTTGAGTAACCTAAGGTCATACTAATAGACGGCAGAGCTGGGAAGCCTGCCTCCCAAACCTGCTCTCCTGTTCCCCATGCTGTCCTTGCCTCTTGAACACATATTTGAAATTATTTCTGATGGGAGTTTTTCAGAGGTGATTAGTATGCAGTACTGCTCATGCCTGTCTCACTAGGCTGTCTTTGAGGGTAAAAAATCTCTTATCTAGCAGTGCTTGTGGAGATAGTGGGCCTGCCATTGTGTGTGTGTGTGTGTGTGTGTGTGTGCGCACACACACGCACGCTGCTGTGGTGATACCCTGAGATGAATGTCAAAGTAGACACAACGTGACCACAGGGCAATTCAGAGAGGTCCACTCCTAGCCAGGTTACATTCAGTTCCGACTGCCAAGCTTCAGAACTGTATCGCAGAAAGAATGTGCGGAGAGATGACAGTTAAAACATCCAGTTCCATCACTTCTTATGTAACCGGATAGCCTTGAGAAAGCTACCTTCTGAACTTGTTTCCTTAATTCCAAAAAATGATACTAAATTCTACAACACAATCATTTTTTCAAATTTTGTTGAAGTGTGGTTGACTTACAATGTTGTGTTAATTTCTGCTGTATAGCAACGTAGTTCAGTTACGTATACATTCTTTTTCATGTTCTTTTCCATTTTGGTTTATCACAGGGTACTGATGAGGATTGATAAGGATGTTGATAAGGATATTGACAGGAACTGTAGTCCCCTGTGTTGTATAGTGGGAGCTTGTTTGCCCAGTCACAGAACTATTAAATGAGGTCTTACACGGGGCGCTGGCTGTAAAGTGAGTGCACAGGGGCTGGCGTGCAGAGGTGTTCAAGAGATGTTGATGTTTCCCTTCAAGGCTTCACGCTCCGGTTGGGCTCAAGGCCTTCTTCCTTCTGCTGATACTTTTTCCTTTGTCCATATATATCTAAGCAGGCCTTCAGTTCCTTAACTCCTCCGGTCTTAGCCTTGTTTCCATGAGCTGTTCCACTTCTAACCTTTTCTGTAGTTATTCATGTACTGCATGGCTTGATCTTCCCAAGTCCAGCACTGGACATAGTAGCCGATGAGGACAAGGTCCGCAAATACGGTGGGCTCACTCTCTTGTCTAGTAGGGTAGCAAGACCCCCAGATGGCTGTTGATCGAGCCTTGGGATCTCTGTGTTTCCCCATGCTGTGGAAATGCAGACAAAGGAGCAGGGGGTGGTGCCTGGGTGAGGAAGGCCGGAGGGGTGAATTCAGAAGACTTGAGACCAGGCAGTGGAAGGAGGCAGTGAGGGGCGAGTGGAGAGTTTGCAGATGGGGCTCAGGGAAGAATTTGCTGTTGGGGGGACACACCGTGGGTCACGGAGGAGGCCCACCATCATGAGAGTGTGTGCTTTGGTGACTAGATTGAAAACGTGAGAAGTCAAGTGTTTGGTTCTCAGCAGAAATCAGTTGTGGAAGTAGAGATTTAGCTTAAAATAAATTTTGGAAAAAAGGTTTTGTTTTTCCACTATGTCCATCTCAGTCATCACGGAGACCTGATAGCTCAGCAACTTAATATCACCTGGCGACAGCAAGAGGAAGGTTCGAGGGTCGCAACTGACCGTGTTCATCGTGGGATTGGAGGTTTAGTGCTGAGGGTCACCGAAGAGAGATTTTGACAAATCACATGCAACCAGAAGAGGCCGCCAGAGTGAAAAGAGGCTGACTGGATGGCATGGGAAATGGGTCGGGGGATTTTATAAAGGGAGACAGTGATTGCTCACTTCAAATCCTTGGAGGGTGATTTGGGAAAGTGGACTTTATATTATTTTTGCTTTAAGGGTGGACCTGGGATTAATAGAAGCAGGCATTATAGAGTGTCTGGCAGGACTGGCTAAGAACTGATGGTTAGGGAATCACATTTTCAGTATGGTGTTATCTGTTGAGACTGGACTGGATTCCTGATGCTGTCTTTGGTGACAGGCTGGATCATCCTTTCTGACAGCACGCCCTTGAGAGTCCATGAGATATATCCAACAGAGTTTTGGTGCGAAATGCACTTACTGAAATAGATTATCTGTGCCCAGCTATGCTAATTTAATGTGATCGCATGGCAGACTATATGGAAAGATGGAAGGTTTTAGAATGGGGTTGTGTCTTCACTTCTTCCTTTGAGGCTTTGAGCAGTTTGCTCCCTGAGCCCCTGTGTGCATGCTGATAGAGCAGGGGTAATAGCAGCTATGTCACAGGGCTATCGGGAGGATCAATATAATGATGGATATGCATCCATACATATCCTGTTGTCTCAAACAAATACTATTATTGGAAATGCATCTTCTGTCTGTAATGCATCATACCATGACTTTCTAAAAGTGTTGAGCACCCTGCTGGAGAAATAAAATATTGCCTGAGTTTTTCCTAAAACACACTCTTCCTTTTATCAATCATATCCATTCTTGAATGTTTTCTCAATGAATAATAAATGGTAGTTTATCCAGAATGAGAAAATAATGATGGCAAATTAATCTAAAATTCATAACTCACTCTCTGCCATCTAGAAGCATCTCCAGATTTTAGCCTAGAGATGCCAAATTCTATGGTTATTTCTCCTTTATTTTCTATTAATACAGACACATATGCATAAAATGCTTGACCCTTACAAGAAATATATGAAATCATTTTGCTTATAACAGGTAATTTGAAAGTAACCATGGGCTTTCTAGTTTATAATTTTGAAGTAGAAAGATGTTTAAGAGTGTATGTGTTTGTGTATACACAGACACTCAAGAATTTGCATATAAATGCACATTAAATACAGGTGTAGATTGTTAGGCATTCTTTCTTATGCTGAAGTACTGAATTTTTAATAGTTGTTTCATTTAAGAAAATGTTGATATTTCCTTTCATAAGTTTTAAATTGTCACTTCAGATGTTTAAAACATGAACTTTTCTGCATGTTTCCTGGTGATTAGAAGAGAGATAATATGAAATGATCAGCCTAAGAAGCTGGCTGTTTAAATATTTTTTAAAACTATTATGGTTAGTATCATCCTGTTGTCATTTAATATTCTATAGCAATTCAGCTTTGGATATTGAACTCGTCTCACCACTGAGTATAAGTGGTAAGTAAAAACAGAAAAACAAATGTCACACATTATTTATATATATTTATATTTTATACACATACTCCCAAACACACATGTCTCTATTAGCTGAATTGACTGACCTTTGTGTGCCAGGCCCTGTGTTAAGTCCTTTGCATGGATTATCTCCTTTAATTTAAGGCACCATGAGGTGACATGTAATTTGCATCATTTTTCAGATAAGCAAACCGAGGCTTGTAGAGTGTGCAAGGCGTATATAAATAGTGGAGACTGGGTTTTAACCCAGCTGTCTGACCTCTGGAACTTCTGATTGCCACACTGCCCTGCCCAGTGCTTGGGTAATCATGAAATTGGAACAGCCATCTGTCCATCCGTACATATAGCCTGCACATCAATGCTAAAATCTGTCTTCATCTCAGACAGTAGATGGCCGTTCAGCGTCTATCTGAATACTCCTGTAATTGGAACTTCATAGCTTCACAAGCCAGCCCGTCCCATTGTTGGCTAGCTCCTGTCACTGGATCTTTTTATTCATCCAGTCACTGGAAAGTTGTCTCCCTGTGATTTCGAGATATTGGGCCCAGTTCTGCCTCGTTTTCTCAGCTGTGTTTATGACAATTCAGTGTACATCATTTTACACATATTTATTTTGTGATTCTCCCCGCTTCCCCCGCACCACCCCCCACCAGAAGAATGTAAGAAATAAGAAATGTGTGCACCCGAATGCATCTATTTTCATCACTGCTATTTTCTCTGGACAGAGCAGGTCATAAAAGATACTTGGTGAATAAATGAATGAATTACCATTATGTTTACGTTTCTGATGTGGTCTCACCATCAAAAAGCCCAGTGAGATGCTACTGTTTTTTTTTTTTAACAGAAAAAAGTACAGCTGGCAAATTTATTAATTGCTCTTTTAATATTTCAATTTCATAAATTCATTTGTCAGTTAATTTCCTTGTGCTTCAAGGGTATTTTTTCACAGAGCAGTTATCTGAGCTGGACTCCTGGAGTGAAATATTAACATTTGCAACTTAAAATGTTACTGAAAATGAAGAAAATGTAATTTATCATGGGCTTCAATTTCAGATGACTCAAGGTCAGACTTTGGTGGGCAAAAGCATTCAAATTTTTTTTTTAAAGTAGCAGCAAGTCATTGAATTTCCTGTTTATATGCTCACTGTAGCTGTTCCATCATTCCAGTTTCTGATGGTGTATCTCACAGCTACAGTATCTCTCTTCAGAGTGATCACAGCCCCCATTTGTTAGCTGGTTGTGTGTTAGTATGGTTTCTGGAGTTACTGGATGAAGGGGAATTAACAGGGCAAGAGAGGCAGAAATGCAGATGCATTCAGATGTCTGAAGGGTGCTGATGTCTCAGCTTGGCTCCCTGCATTAACAATCTAGAAACATGTTATCTGCCTAAATCAGGTTCTCAGGGTTGGGTCTTGAAAACCTCATTCATAGACAGGAAGAGGTGGTGAAGTCATGGTTATTAGGAGGGCACGAAGCGCCACGTTTCCAGACTGATGCCTGTCTCTTGTGGTTCAGAGACTTGTATGTTGAAGCCTGGTCGGCCTGGACTAAAGTGACCTAAGTTAGCAGAACACCTGATTGTACACTCCTGGCAGACTGAAGAGGGAGGAATTAACTCAAAGCAAAAAAAAAAAAAAAAAAAGCCTTGGGATACAGGAAAAAAAAAAGTCCACTCTCCTTCTGCTAGAGTTGACTCTAGACCTATGAATTATTGACACATGCTTGTTTGTTGATGAATGTTTGCACGTCACCCCAGATCAAACAATGCTGTCAGCAGTTAGTGCTGGGGCACACTGTCCTGAATTTAAAGCTGCAGAATCAGGTGTATTTGGAGTGCCCGAAAAATCCCACAGCTGCTTATTGAAACTAATTTTCAGTTTGCTCTTCAGTGTATTTAATCACGGAGGAGCTCTCAGTGCTGCAAATTTGTCATTGCTAAATACCAAACCATTGCAGATACCCTTGGAATGGGAGAAGAATGACCCAATGAATGAGTTTGTTTACATTCTGTTTTAAATGAGAAGGGAGATATGTTATAGAAGAATATAACATTTGCATGAAAACTGTGTTTATGATTTTACAAAATATATTGAAATGAAAATAATTTCATCATGGATACAAGGTCAGTATAAACTTTAATTAGTAACAGCCATCATAGTAGAAGCTCCTGTTAAGTAAACAAATACCTTGTCCAGGGAAGGAACATTTGGGGACAGAATTGAATAATTGTTTCTCTGCTTACACCAGAACTGCATTTAGAGTCAGACTTACTAATTGGATGTCAAGAAGACGTTGATCACTGTAATGGGCAAACTGTTAAAAATCGGGTAGGAGCACACAAACTTAGGAATCATGTGGTTGCAAGACTCATTTTCTCCCTCCACACAAATAGTAGTGTAGTAGCGTAGCTGTAATAATAGTGCTGTGATAAAAATAACTATCAACCCTTGAGTCCAGTCAGTGCCAGCTACTACTGTATGTGCTTTTCAACTGCGATTTACATTAGTTTTTAAGACAATCTTATGAGGATGTTACCAGTATATTTTCCATTGTATGAATAAAGTGAGATGTAGCCATTACGCTGTCATCCAGCTGGCAAAGGGCAGAGCTGGTTCAGACTGCAGGCTCTTTCTTCTGACATCTGATCCTTAGTCCCTCTGCTGTCTAATTCATTTGAGAAAATTAATTCGGACCCTTTGGGAGTGTTGGTGAAGGAGTGAAAAAAGGGAAGGTGAGATAACCTGTGATCCCCAAGGGACCTAATCCTACCAGAGAGAAAAGCAAGCAGATAATTATTGATTAAGAGTCAGAATCGGTGGTTCAGGTGAGGAGTACTCCAACAGCTGTTGGGAAAAGAGAAAATGACTATTGGCTGAAATGATTAAGGAAGGCTTCCTGGAAGAGGGGGTTTATCCCCTAAGTGCTCAGTAACACTTTTGGCCACACGCATTGTATCCTTTAGTGTTCAGGTTCTGATAATTTTATGAATTGCACCCAAGTAAAATTCTAGCCTTGTTTATCTTTAAGTGGGTTTTTTACATTTTTAAAAAAAATACTTCAAAAATGTGCATATGTTCAATGTTGCATATAGTTCATTTCTGACAGTTGATAGAACTTATTGATTGTGCCTTCTAAAAGTGGAAGCAGACAATATTAGCTTATTAATGATGTCTTCTGTATAGATGTGAAACAGAGTACAGAAGGATGTGGAAGAAACAGAGGTCATTAGAGTTGTGTAGGAAAAACTGAGAGATGGTATATAAAGACCACTTTCCACATTTCGTGGTGACACCCACAGTAGATACTTCCTTTAGCAGTTGGGTTGGCCTTGACTATGTTAACTATTTTCATGAATTTGAAAACTTCACCTTTGAACTCTGTTTGTATTTATTTTTAGTTATTTAAAAATAGTTATTTATTTATTTGGCTGTGCTGGGTCTTAGCTGCAGCATCTTCGGTCATTATTGCAGCATGTGGGGTCTTTTAGTTGGAACATTTGGGATCTAGTTCCCAGACCAGGGATTGAACCTAGTCCCCTGCTTTGAGAGCATGGAGTCTTAGCCAATGAACCACCAGGGAATCCCTTCTATGTAAATCATATGTAAGATCATACAGTCATTGCAATAGAAAATACAATCTTTAAAATACACGTATGCTGTAACATTTTAAGACATACAAAAAGCAGAAAGAATAATGCAACAAATACTAGTTTTTTAAGTCCAGCTTAAAAAACTAGATCTTTGCAAGGCAGGAAAAACCCTTCCTTTTTCTGATTTCACCCGTTCTTCCCCTGCATGAATAATCAGTTCTAAATTTGGAATATATTACCCGATGCATTCCTTTGTATTTTTCCTGTAAGTGGTTATGTATCTAAAAATGTATAGTACTCTTTATATAAATTACATCAAGTGATATGCATTTTTAATTCTATTTTATTCTTTTAACTGAAATTCCTTCCTTTTCATGTGTATAGCTTTAGTTCATTTGTTTTTTATCCCTTAGTAATATATGATTGTGTCAGTTTATTTCAGTTTATTTAGGTATTTTTCTATTAGCAGATATTTAAGTTGTAATTTTCATCAGAAACAATGAAGTTGTGAACAGTTTTGAACATGTCTCATCATATATATATATGTACATCTTTCATATGTTTACATGCCATTTTCTTACCTTTACTGTGACTTGCTTGTTCATCTCTTTTGCCTACTTTTCTAATGCATAATCTTTTCTTTACTCATTTATAGACTTTTTTTTAATAGATTGTGCATATTCATCCTTTGTTGACTATATGTGTTGAAAATATCTTCGCTAGACTGTGGGTTACTATTCGTTCTTTTGTGGTATCTTATTCTAAACAGACTTAAACTGTTGGTATAGTAAAGTTTGTTCTTTTGCCCTCTATCATTTATACCATGTGTCTGTTTAAGAATTCTTTCATATTGAGGGAATAAAATTTAATGTAAAGTTACTCCTTAAATATAAAGATGGAAAATATGATTTGTTTAAATGTTGGAAGTCACATTGTCTCAATGCAGTTTGACATATCGTTTATCAATACCAGTCTACTCAAAAGAGAGCCCACAGCCACTATGGAGAACAGTATGGCGATTTCATAAAATGACCCAGCAATCCCCCTACTGGGCATATACCCTGAGAAATACCTAATTCATAGAGACACATGTAACCCCAGTCTTCATTGCAGCACTATTTATAACAAGGACACGAAAGCAGCCTATATGTCCATGGACAGATGAATTGGATAAAGAAGTTGTGAGAGAGATATATATATATACACACATGCACACACACACAAACACAATGGGATATTATTTACCCATAAAAAGGAATGGATTTGAGTCAGTTCTAGTAAGGTGGATGAACATCACTAGAGCCTGTTATACAGCATGAGTAAAAAAGTGGAAAACACATATCATAAATTAGCACACACATATATATATAGAATCTAGAAAAATGGTATACTGGTGAATTTATTTGCAGGGCAGAAATAGAGAGATGCAGACATACAGAACAAACTTGTGGACACAGCGGAGGAAGGAGAGGGTGGGACGAATTGAGAGAATAGACTGAAGCATACACATTACCGTATGTAAAACAGAATGCTAGTGGGAGGTTGCTGTCTAACACAGGGAGCTTGCACGGTGCTCTGTGATGACCTAAGAGGGGTGAGCACGGTGGAGGGGGGAGGGGCTCAGGAGGGAGGGGACAGGTGTATACTTACGGCTGATTCACAGAAACCAGCACAACACTGTAAAGCAATTATCCTCCAATTAAAAATAAAGAAACCAGAGCCCACCATTGTACCATAACTATTGTGTATATAGATTTTCTGTCCAAACTCAGTAATCATTTCATAAAATGAGAGCTTAGAGAAGGGAAGCCATGGTAAAACATCAGTATTTACAGAATTATCAGTCTGTTATTAACAGTACATTTTTGCTTATAGTGGAGTGTTCACTCATCCATGGGCATATTCTTTTCTGTACAGAAAGCTCATAGTAACCGTAATAATTCAGATGGGCCATTGGTAGCTGTAAGGAAAGAAGAGCTTTCAATAATATCCATTGTATCCAATTATATCCATTGGGTATAATTTCAGTGGAGTGAAGTTGATGTGTTTCATTCTTAGTGATTGTTCTTGTTGCCCTCTCAAGCTTTTATACTTCCTTGTCATCATCTTTTTGCTGATAGATTTGATCTGAGTTGATTTAATGGTTCCGTTCTGTTCAGTCCCTCAGTTGTGTCTGACTCTTTGCGACCCCATGAATCGCAGCACGCCAGGCCTCCCTGTCCATCACCATCTCCTGGAGTTCACTCAGACTCATGCCTATCGAGTCCGTGATGCCATCCAGCCATCTCATCCTCGATCGTCCCCTTCTCCTCTTGCCCCCAATCCCTCCCAGCATCAGAGGCTTTCCCAGTGAGTCAACTCTTCGCATGAGGCAGCCAAAATACTGGAAACTTCAGTTTTAGCATCATTCCTTCCAAAGAAATCCCAGGGTTGATCTCCTTCAGAATGGACTGGTTGGATCTCCTTGCAGTCCAAGGGACTCTCAAGAGTCTTCTTCAACACCACAGTTCAAAAGTTTAATGGTTAGTATCCAGAATTCCTGAAATCTTGTCTTTCTTGGAACCGTTCACAAGTGTATGGTCTTGTAAGGAGAGATCCTCATAAAAGCCGTTAGTTTATCTCTAGGTGTGTTTGAATTTATCTGTCATGTCTCAGTTACTTGTTCTGTCTCCTTTTCAAAAAGTCATCACCAGTCATGAAGTATAGCTTCAGTTTACTCTGCAATGATTACAATTGTTGTGATGACTTACCATTACTAATCAAATTTAAACTACCATTGTATTTCAGAAGAGGATAAAAAAAAACCCCAGTGACGCCTTCAATAGGATTTCCAAATGACCTTCCATGCTTTGTCATAAAGCAGCAATGTAATGGGATGTTGACTTCAGTACCCCAGGCATTTGCTTTCTTACGACTTTTGGGTGGGGAGCCTAGAGGTTAGGATGATCCCATGGGTATCTTTATACTCTGATTAAATCTCTTATCAGACTGATTTATGCTTTTCTCTCTTTCTTGGACACCACCCCCACAAAAAATAAGCATTATGAACTTTTAAAAAATGAAACATATAATTCATCTTTGGTCAGCTTCTAATACAGTTTTGGCCTTGAGTGTTGTATACACTCAGGATATGTTTAGGGTGCTGAACTGCTCTCACTAAGTCTCCATATACAACACAGAACACTGACCACATGCTTAGGCTTTGTAAATAAAAATATGAAGTTAATTGTCTATAGAATGGCAGATTGTTTGTGTTTATGCTTGAGACCTTTGCATTACTTTAATCCACTTACCCTAGAAAAAGCTATGAGAAATATTCTGAGGTTTGTATTAAGATAACAGTTGATTGGGATATAATATACAACATGGGTAACTATAGTTAAAATTACTGTTGTGTATATTTGAAAGTTGCTAAGAAACACATACAGTGGTTAAAGAATGCCTGCCAGTGCAGGAGATGCCAGAGATGTGAATTTGACCCCTGGGTCAGAAAGATCTGGAGGAGGAAATGCCAATTCATTCCAGTATTCTTGGCTGGAAAATTCCATGGGCAGAGGAGCCTGGTGAGCTACAGTGCCTGAGGTCACAAGAAGTCAGACACAAGTGAGCGACTGAGCACACACGCACACACACACACACACACACACACACGAGACACATAGGAAGCACTCATTATATGTTGGCTAATATCAGTTCTTGGGATAGGAGCAGTAAAGATCTACCTAAAGTAAGTTTTTATGAAGTTGTGGTTTTGTGAGATGTGACAGAATCTCTCCTGCCATTCTCAACAGTTTAGTCAAGTACGTATTGTTTCAATGCAAAGTGGAATTTGGACTTTTTCATACAGTGAAGGACTAGGTGCAGCCTCCAGGTGGGTGAGTGTCAACCACCAGAGCCCCCGTAAGAGGCACGGCGCTTGGGGATTCCAGAGGGTAACAGTGTGACATACAGAGAGGAGCGCATGCTTTGGCATCAGATGGTTGTAGATTAAGGATGGGTTCTTAAAAATGTCTCTGAATTCAGGATTCCTAATCTGTTAAAAAGAAAAACATGGTAGAGAGGAGTGGAAGGTAGAAATACTTTCAAGGTTATTGTGAGATAAACTCTGAAGCTAACTAAAATATGAGTACTTTTTATTGTTTTATTCTTATTTTGAAGCTGAAAATCCTAACAGTTTTGGAATAGACCATGGCTTAGTATTTACAGACTTTCAAATGTATTATTCCAGGGGTGGAGTAAGTAAGTGATGTTCCAAGTGTAGTCCTCACACCAGCAGCATCACTATTACCTGGGAACATGTAAGAAATAGATTATCAGGCCAACTCCAGACCTATTAAATCAGAATCTCCGGGGATGGAGTCTAGGGAGTTTGTGTTTTACAAGCATTCCAGGTGATTCCATGGCAGCTTCAACTGTAAGAACTTCTGAAACATAGGATAAAGGAGAAGGAAACACTAGTTTTGTCATTTTTTGGACTTTGTGTTCTTAGCATTTCCATGGGTTGTCTTTATTTATAGCCTGTTCTTGGCCTTCCTTTCTCAGATGTTTTGCCCACAGTGATGGCTGCACATGGTCAAAGTGGAGTGCTGAAGGTGGTTGATTATTTTTTGTCTAATCGTATGCAGGTCAGGAAGCAACAGTTAGAACTGGACATGGAGCAACAGACTGGTTCCAAATAGGAAAAGGAGTACGTCAAGGCTGTATATTGTCACCCTGCTTATTTAACTTATATGCAGAGTACGTCATGAGAAATGCTGGGCTGGAGGAAGCACAGCTGGAGTCAAGATTGCTGGGAGAATTATCAATAACCTCAGATATGCAGATGACACCCTTATAGCAGAAAGTGAAGAACTAAAGAGCCTCTTGATGAAAGTGTAAGAGGAGAGTGAAAAAGTTGGCTTAAACCTCCACATTCAGAAAACTAAGATCATGGCCTCTGGTCCCATTATTTCCTGGGAAATAGATGGGGTAACAGTGAAAACGTTGGCAGACTTTATTTGTTTCGCTCCAGAATCACTGCAGAAGGTGATTGCAGCCATGAAATTAAAAGATGCTTACTCCTTGGAAGGAAAGCTATGACCAATGTGGAAAGCATATTCAAAAGCAGAGACATTACTTTGTCAACAAAGGTTCATCTAGTCAAGGCTATGGTTTTTCCAGTAGTCATGTATGGATGTGAGAGTTGGACTATAAAGAAAGCTGAGCACCGACAAATTGATGCTTTTGAACTGTGGTGTTTGAGAAGACTCTTGAGAGTCCCTTGGACTGCAAGGAGATCTAACCAGTCCATCCTAAAGGAGATCAGTCCTGGATATTCATTAGAAGGGCTGATGCTGAAGCTGAAACTCCAATGCTTTGGCCACTGGTTGCAAAGAGCTGACTCATTTGAAAAGACACTGATGCTGGGAAAGATTGAAGGCAGGAGGAGAAGGGGATGGCAGAGGATAAGATGGTTGGATGGCATCACCAACTCAATGGACATGGGTTTCAGTGGACTCTGGGGATTGGTGATGGACAGGGAGGCCTGGAGTGCTGTGGTTCATGGGGTCACAAAGAGTCGGACACCACTGAGCGACTGAACTGAAGTGAATCTCTTCTCGTGCTTCTTTCGAAGGATTTGCCTTTGTTATGTTCTTTTTTTTCCCCCAGTTTTATCTATCTTTTATTTTATTTTATTTATTTTTTATTTTTTTTGAGTCCTGAAGCTTTTAATTGATTTTTATTTTTTAGTTTGTTTTGCTTTACAATACTGTATTCGTTTTGCTATACATTGACATGAATCAGCCACGAGTGTACATGAACTCCNAAGGAATGATACTAAAAGTGAAGCTCCAGTACTTTGGCCACCTTATGCGAAGAGTTGATTCATTGGAAAAGACCCTGATGCTGGGAGGGATTGGGGGCAGGAGGAGAAGGGGACGACCGAGGATGAGATGGCTGGATGGCATCATGGACTCAATGCACGTGAGTCTGAGTGAACTCCGGGAGTTGGTGATGGACAGGAAGGCCTGGTGTGCTGCGATTCATGGGGTTGCAAAGAGTCGGACACGACTGCGCGACTGAACTGAACTGAACTCTGCCTAAGATGTAGCAGAGTGTTTGGCATGCGCATGACAGTATACACTTACTGTCATAATACTTATTTGCTTAAAAAATGTTACTGCAAGGAGATCCAACCAGTCCATTCTGAAGGAGATCAGCCCTGAGATTTCTTTGGAAGGAATGATGCTAAAACTGAAGCTCCAGTACTTTGGGCCCCTCATGCGAAGAGCTGACTCATTGGAAAAGACTCTGATGCTGGGAGGGATTGGAGGCAGGAGGAGAAGGGGACGACTGAGGATGAGATGGCTGGATGGCATCACCGACTCGATGGACGTGAGTCTGAGTGAACTCCGGGAGTTGGTGATGGACAGGGAGGCCTGGCGTGCTGCGATTCATGGGGTCGCAAAGAGTCGGACACGACTGAGCGACTGAACTGAACTGAACTGATGGGCTGGGTCAACCTATAAACTTTGTTGTTTTGTTTTTTAGTTGCTCAGTCCTGTCCAACTCTTTTGTAGGTAACCGCATGGAGTGCAGCCTGCCAGGCTCCTCTGTCCCTGAGATTTCCCAGGCAAGAATACTGAAGTGGGTTGCCATTTCCTACTTCAGGGGATTTTCCTGACCCAGGGATCAAACCCAAATCTCCTGCCTGGCGAGTAGATCTTTACCACTGATCCACCAGGGAAGCCCCCACATTTAAAATCCAACAATCCTGCAAGGTATGTACTATTGTCTCTATTTTATACATAAAAGAATGGATGATTTTGAGATTACACAGCTTAAAAGTGGCAAAGCTGTGACCTGACACAAGTCAGCATATCTTCAAAATGCCAAGAGTTTCCCACTCCCAGTGCTGTCGGTAACAGTGGAGAGGGGAGGCTAATGATGCTTGGAAGGATGGAGGACCCTCTTTCTGGTCCACTAACTGGAATTTATAGTTCTAAAACTTCCGTCTCAGCATCAAATATTTTATTGAATTGGATTTAGACCTCTTCACTGTCGACTGAGCCCGATGAGGTAAGACTTGGTAAATGCTACACGTTGGCTTCTGTCCCAGTGCAGGGAATGCACTTTACAGTGGTAATTTCCTGCTAATTGGTTGTAACTAATGCACCACCATTCTGGAATTTGTCACTTACAGAAATGTACCTTAGCAAATGGACCATGGTCTCCACCTAAATGCACATTTACTCATGCTAGAAACAGTGTGGTGAGAGGCAGGTGGGGTGAAGGATGTGACTGAGTGGGCAGTAGGTGGCCTGTGGGCCCCTGCCTTCCACGAAGTCTTTTTTGGATGAGGAAGGATGACTGGGAGAACAGGCATTGGGAATCAGAGGCCTACACAAGAGGCAAGGGCGGGGCCAAAGTCAGTGTGCGCCTCCTGGGCTAGTCTTCCGTCTCCAGAGGCAAAAATTTTCTCATAAGTAAAACAGAGAAGCTTGGTTACACCTGCCATTTCAAAGTGTGCTCTGCAGAGGTTACCTAGGGTCTCAGAGCTAGAATGGATGAATCCTCTGCTCTGCTCAACCCTGCACCTCTCTGCTTCACCCTTTTTACATCTTAGGGTTCCAAGGCGAGCAACATTCCAACCATGGGAAGCGAGACTGCCCTGGGAAGTCTCTGGCACTGACAATCTGAGATCTTATTTTTTCCCTTCCGCCTCCAACAGCCCCACTCTGTTCCAGTGTTCATGCTCTGATGCAGGCTGGCGTGGCAGGCACAGAGCCCGCTACACTGCCTGTGTGGTTTCCTAGGAACCCCCACACCAGGCAGGGCCAAAGAGAGGGCAGGGAGTGTGGCAACAAAAAGAAGCTGGTAGAAACAAGAGGGTCAGTCTCGGCCCCCGGGGGAGCAGGGGGACAGATGCCTGCTGCTGCCAGCCCATCCCTTTGAGAGGAGCTGGTGCAGCAGAGGGTGGCTTGTGGCATCTGTGTCCCCATGAGGCGCTCCCAGGGCTGGCAGGGGCTGAGGACATGTGGAGCACCCGCCTGCCCGCCCCAGCTGGCCGGCTTCAGGCCATGCCAACTGCAGTTGGGGCATCTGTCCTGGGCTGGGGGACATCTGATGCCTGGTAGGGCGGGCCAGGAGCCTTGAGGGAAAGGAATACAAGACAGTCCAGAAACAGAGGTGAGATGAAATTTTCAGAAGGACTGGCATCTTGAGCCTTTGCTTTCTTAAAATGTTAATGAATTCATCTCTCTGTGTGTCTCAGTCTCCCCCCCCCCGCCACGTTCTCTCTCGCTCTCTCATCTCTGTTCTACTGAGATGTGATTTTCATTACCCCAGGGATCTTAAGATTTCCACACCAATCATAGTAAAATTGCATAAGAAGTCTTGATATAACTACTGTGAATTTCACTGCCTTGGGGCCAGGCTGAAATCCATAAGACTGAAAGAGCTGGACTTTATAGGAGAGGCAGACCAGGGAGAGGAAGAGAGACAGAGAAAGGGAGGCAGGGAGAGGAGGACAGAGAGGGAGAGAGAGGACTGACGAACTCAAAAAAAAAAAAAAATCCATGGGAATCTCATTTCTGTCTTTTATGAGCTAGTGGGAAATCAGCAAACGACTTAGCCTGTCTGAATATCATGTTCCACATCTGTTAAACAGGGATTTAGATTAATCTTAGATTCCTAAAGCTAATAGTAGTATCAACTTTGCAGATTTATTTTGAGAATTATTAGAAAAGAATCTGCTTAGTCTAACATTTCCAAAACGTGCTCCTAGATGGTGGCTGTAATGGCGCATAGGTTAACACGGACGCTGACGTTGTCTTCACCTGTGTGGCCCTGTGATTGTGATTTTATTGTGTTCTGTGCCTCCCAGGCAGATGGAACTCACCACAGACATTGGTGTCATGTCAGCTTGTCATTTTCCTGGGCTGCTTAAAAAAGGTCAAAGAAAACAAATATGGAGAAAAAGTTAATAGAGGTGTTTGTCTGAAAAGGCAGTCACCTAGCTTCAAATTCTCATCCTTTCTCACTATCTTTTCCCACCTAAATTCTACCCTTCCCATAAAACCTTTCCAAATCGAGCAGAAGTCAGACATTGACATCCCCAGAATGTGAGCTCCAGAACCATCATTCATGTCTCCCCTGGTTTTGGACACCAATTCTGGTCCGGACTGACGTTTCTTGTCCTGCAAAGCCAGTCTGTTGGACTTCCTGGTTCTGAAATCCATTCCATCCAAGGTAAGCTCTGAGACTCTCTCCTTCCATTCTGAAACCATGGTTTCTACACTATAATTCAGAGACCTGGTCTGAATGAGAAAGACCAGAAGGAGAAATGAAGAGAACTTTGGAGTTGAAACGGTTTGTGGCGGCCCATTCTCAGATTCTTTCTGATGATATTTGGATGTGTAGAGCTAATATTTTTTCAAAAATTAATATTTTATTTTCTTTTCTTTTTTTTTTAGTTGGAAGCCTTTTGGCTCTGAGCACTGGAGGAAATGAAGAGGATATGTGAAGTTGTTACCTGGATGGACTGAATGAAGCTCTCATTAATTGAGAACACAAGGGACCAGACAAAACAGATTTTGAATTAATTGGTTTGCAGTGTCTGAAAGCATTGCTGAGAAATACAGGACATCTTTTTGGCTAAGAAGTCCCCATTCATTACGTCACCTGATGCAGTGTTAAGTCAATTGGTAAATGGCAGTGATATTTCCTATATTTTGGGGCAAATGATAGGTGATTTGGGAAATACATTATTTGGTTCTCGGCTATCTGGACAAAATTTATCAGATTCTTGCCTATTGTACCCTGACAGCTCTCAAGTTCCGTTCTTTAATAGCTTTTTCCCTTTCCACGTCAATCCTTGGTTATCTTGTGGTTAACCAGATATCCCATGTTTTGTTTTAAATTCCTAAACATCAATGGGCTTTCCCAATGGCTCAGTGGTAAAGAATCTGCCTGCTGGTGCAGGAGACGCAGGTTTGATCAATGAATCAGGAAGATCCCCTGGAAGAGAAAATGGCATTCCACTCTAGTATTCTCACCTGGGAAATCTCATGGACAGAGGAGCCTGGCAAGCTGCAGTCCCTGGGGTCGCAGAAGAGTTGGACACGGCCAACGGATTGAGAGAGAAAGCCAGGATTCAATACTAGTATTTCCCTTGAAGATCTTTCTTTTTGCTTCAAACATGGCTTGTGTTCATCAGCGAGGAGTGTGGCTTCTTCACCGTGTGTGGTGGCCCTTCTGCGTTGCCTTCCATTTTCAGCTCCCAGGCTCCCAGACACTGGCTGCCTCTGGCCTGTGCTCCGGCTGCCCCAGCAGCGTGGCTCAGGGTGGGTTCTGGCCTCCCTGCTCCTAGCACATGTGCTGAGATCCATGAGGAGTTTTTACGTCCGTGATTTTAGCCTTTCCTCTTTGGGTTAGAGTCATCTTAACACAGGGCCTCAAGCAGGTTAGGCTGTAAAGAAATACTCGATATATATAACAGGGGTGAGGGGAGGGCAGTGTGATGGGATGCTGGGGGTGAGCTGGCCCCGGGTCCCCCCAGCTTCCATAAAATGCTCCTCCTCCCTCTTGGTTGGGGTCTCCTCTCTCCCCTGCTCCACTGCCTCGCAGCTTAGTCTCCATGTGGTCCAGGGCTAGGCTGAGGCCTGGGTCAGGTTGTTCCTCCCGTGCTCCCTCCAGGATGGAGTTTGGCTTGTTGGAAGGACATCTCTGTGTCCCTTCGTGGGAACGGTGGGTCCTCCATGTCAGCCCCTGCCTCCCATTTCCACAACCCCTGCCCCTGGATCCTGGAGCAATAGGATGCCATGAAGATGGGCTCAAACATAGTCTGTGTAGGATGAAGAGTAAAATTGCAGAGCCCATGACTAATGGGTGGACAGGATGCTCCGTCTGTGACACTGAGCCTCCCTGTGTTCTGCGTCACCAACCCTCCTCCTCGTCTCCTTGCCGTCTCTGCCATCTGCCTCTCCAGCAGCCTGTGGACCAGACCACCAGACCACCGAGCCAACCACTCGGGTTGCTGGAGGACCAAGTGCCCGGTCCCTCTAGCCTGCTTGCCTCACACGGGCAATACCTGCCGCCGTGGAGCAGTCTGGAGGAGCCCTGTTGCTGCCTTAATTATCAAGTCCCCGTGGAGGGGAGTCCAGAGCCTGGGCTCATGTGCAGTGGTCCCAAAGCCCACCAGATGGAGGACCTTGAACAGCCCAAAGCTAAAGAATGACCCCTGCCCTTGCTGAGCACAAACCTTGGTTAACCGGTACTGTACTGGCTGTTGTTTGTGTCCAGACTCTCAGAGTGTGGAGCACAGATCTCTCTCTTTCCCTGGCTCTTCCCCTGACCATGACGGGGAGCAGACTTGTGACCATCTCTCTCTGCTACGGCTTCACGCCCAGCCCTCAGCTCAGCTGAGGCTCCTCTCTGTCCTCCGCATCACTGCCCAGGGTCTCCCCTCTGCCTCAGTGCCCGCAGACAAGTCCCCAGGGTGCTGTGTCGTCTATACTACAGCATCTGGGAGGCTCTGAAGATCCCAGCGGTCCAGAGTCCTCTGGGTTCCTTGAAGATGAACAAGTTGTTTTCTGAACAAACCATCAGAAAACCTGGACAGATGAATTTACTGATGGGACAGAAGGACAGGCTGTTTGTAATTAGGGGTCTCCCGAGAAATCCTGAAATCTGGGTTGATGCAGCTGAGAACTCTGCCCTCGGGAGGGAAGTGGGTTAAAACACACTCAGAAAACAGGCTAAGTTTGGGCCCCGGAAGCTCTCAGACAGTGCCAGTGACACTCAAGCATCTCACTCCATGCCAGATGCTACTTGCACACGGAGGGGCTTGTGTATGTTATCTGATCTTCATTGCCCAAGGGTGATCGTCTTCAGATGGAACTGATAAGCAGAGCTCTGACGGTTGAGAGGGTTATAGAGCCTCCACTACCTATCGGGGAGATTTCCAGTCATCCTGTTCCATTCCTGGTCCGAGTCATCCCTTCTAAGGACCGCGTGGTCTGTATCCAACAAGAACCAGCTCCAGATATACCAGCCCTCCTCACAGCAGATTTGCTGACTGATCTCACATTTTTAAGTTGGGAATCTCATCTTGAGTTTCCAGGTTTTCCCAGCTTTGAATGTATGTTTATCCTCTCCATCAGATCTCTCCCTGGAGGACACGTTTGTCTTCTTCAATCCAGTGCTATCTGATTCACCTCCACGAGTGGCTGAGCTGCCCCTGGGGATGTCTGGCTCCTACTCATACAGGGCTGTTTGTTAACTGTGCCTGGAGGTTCTCCTCATGAAATTTCAAGCGGTAAGTAAGACAATCATCTTTACTTATGGAGTCCCTGCCTCCATACACCCATTGTGGTAATTAGTACAGTAAAATCAATGTGAGAAATGGAAGGATGGCCTGATCAGACAGAAGGACACTATGGCTGGGCTTTGAATCAACCCTGGCATGTGCTGGACTGGGGCTCTGAGATGGTGTGGTGGAGGTATTTTAAGAGCAGTTGGTAATGAGCTGATAGATTATTATTTTAAGAAAAATACAAGGAATGCTCATGTTCCCTGTGGCTCTACAGGGAAGAACTAAACCTTTGTTTTGCACTGCGGAGAGTACAACCTTCAGCTCAGTATAAGTTTCATCCAACACCGGGGAATTCTGTTTTGAAGTCAGTTACCCATCACTGGACTGTCACGTCCTACGTACATTGTGGGTGGTTGTCTTTGGATAAGATGACCTCAGATGTTACTTTGAAGTCTGAGATCCCATGACTATTTTCTAGAAGCATTCAGTGGAAGAGAAGCAGTCAAAGGGCGAGGGGTCAGGAGATTTATTTCATTTTCTATTAATTTTTATCAAGGAAAACAGAGGCACTCTGAGTTAGGGAGAAACACAATTTAAAATATTATGTGTACAGCTAATAATTCATTCTGCATGTTGTTCAGTTGCTAAGTGCTGTCTGACTCTTTGTGACCCCATGGACTGCACACTCCCGGCTTGCCTGTCTTTCCCTATCTCTCAGAGTTTGCTCAAATTCATGTCCATTGAGTCGGTGGTATAATAATTCATACCCTGAATAAAGATTTTAAAATCTCCTATAACGTCATCATCTTCTTATAATAACTATTTTCATTGCTTTATAGTCACAGAAATCATATAATTTTCAGGGTTCATGATGTTTGTGCAGTTGTTATCATGGAACATAGAAGATTAGGTAAAAATCAAGTTTTTATGGGGATAGGGGAGGAAAGAGTGAGATTTAAAAAAAATCAAGTTTTTTTGACCTTCCCTTCAGATGATTAGGACAAGAATTCTTAGTTTCATTTTAAGTGGGAACTAATAATATTTAAAATCATGTTTGTGTGTGTGTGTGTGTGCGTGCATGCTCAGTCACTAAATTGTGTCTGACTCTCTGAGACCCCATGGACTTTAGGCCTCCAGGCTCCTCTGTCCATGGGATTCTCCAGGCAAGAATACTGGCGTGGGTTGCCATTTCCTTCTCCAGGGGATCTTCCCGACCCAGGGATTGAACCCATGTCTCTAGCATCTCCTGCATCAAGAGGCAGATTCTTTACCCCTGAGTCACCGGGGAAGCCCATTTAAAATCATAATATGTATTAATAAACGTATATCAATAATGGGATTCTGTTCACACAGTTATGAATAAATGCTGTTCCTCTTTAGATGTGTCTGTTTCCTGCCCACAGGCTTTTTTGGTCTTATGTTACCTACTGCATATTTTTATGGATAAGGAGTCCATGGCTGGGCCTCAGAGGGACTGCAAACCACTTGAAATTATATAGAAGATTTGACAAGCATGTCCGTGCTATTGTTTTCCCTGGAGGAGAGTCTGGAGTGTTTCCATTAGTGTTCCCCTTAAGCGCCGCTGCATCCAGACTGAGTCCAAGCTTCTCAGCCGTTCAGGAAGGACACACGGCATATCCTCCACTCACTGAGCTGGGCTTTCACTTTCCCCACTTTCCTCTGCAATGGAGGAGGAAGCAGAGTGCACCATCCGTGGGCACTCGTGGAGACTCGCATCAGTCTGTCCAGCTGCCATGACTGCTCCTTCAAGGCTGGTATCATGATTCTCAGCACCTGACCAGGAGAAAACTAAGTCTCAGAAACTTGACTGGTCCAGAGACACAGGTCAGGAGGTGGGAGAGACATTTAAATGCTGTGGTTCATTCATCACACAGCAAAGCCCTTCCACAGGCTGTGAAACTCTGCTGGTTGGCTCACAAGCAAGCGAATGCTAATAATAGATAATATTTATTGAGTTTTCATTCTGTATACTCTCTGTGTATACTTCAGTCCCTCGATAATCTCACAAGGGAGGGTTTCTAAACCGCTAATGTGATGCCTATTTACCGATAATGGAATGATGCCCATCACTGAGTTAAGTAACTTGCTTGAGACAGCAGCTCAGCAGTGGGGGAGTCAGCATTTGAAACAGGGAATGGGTTCATCTTTTTAACTATGATGCTATGGAGTCCTTGATTTTTCTTTGATTTTTTTTTCCTTTTCAAATTAATTTCTTTGGAGTAGATGGCTTCCCTGGTGGCTCAGATGGTAAAGCATCTGCCTGCAATGTGGGAGACCCAGGTTTGATCCCTGGGTTGGGAAGATCCCCTGGAGAGGGAAATGGCAACCCACTCCAGTACTCTTGCCTGGAAAATTCCATGGACAGAGGAACCGGTGGGCTACAGTCCACGGAGTCACAAACAGTCAGACGGGACTGAGTGACTTCACTTCACTATAGTTGCTTTACAATGTTGTGCTGCTTTCTACTGTACAGCAAAGTGAATCAGCTGTACATGTACACATGGCCCCTCTTTTCTGGATTTCTTTCCCATTCAGGTCACCACAGAGCATTAAGTACAGTCCCTATACTCTACAGTAGGTTCCCTTTAGTTACTTGTTTTATACATAGTATCAATAGTCTCAAATCTTCTTGGTCTCCTAACACATTTGCCACATGAAAAGTAAATTAGGAGCCCATTCATTACAAATATGAACTCTAATGAGCCAGCCAAGGCCTTTCTAGCAGTAGTCTCTGTAGGACTTGACACAGAGGAGACTCTATTTATAAATCTTGCTCATAGCTGCTTATGGCTCATACCTATGGTATCCCAGGTTGACAATTCCCAGATGGACTTGACTACTTTTTTCCCACCATTCCTCAAGGCAGACAGTGACAGCAGCAATTGGAAAGATCCTCATCTCACGTAATTTAGAAGCAGAGACTGTCTGAAGGGCTCGTGGATTTAATTACAGGATGCAAAGTGGGCGATGCACAGCACTTGACTGACAGCTGATGGAAACCTCAACTGGGTATCCTGTTTTCATCTCCTGAAATCACGCCGACAAACCTCAGCGGGGATTTTGATAGGATGATCATAAGACAGACACTTTTCTTTAACTTCCAGGGTAAATTACCAGGTAACTTTTGTGGAACCTTTGTCAATGTTAACACGATCTCTTTTCCCATCTTTCTTGCTTTCTTTTTTCCCCTTCTATCCTTTCAAGGTGGTCGGTCTGCTGGCAGGACAGTGAGAGGAACAGATGATTGCTCTTTGATCAGGTGTTTTCTGAGGATGCAGTTTCTCGTTTGCAGCCTGCAGCATCCTGAGCAGGCTGGTGATGAGTCTGTGCTTCCCAAACCCGCAGACCTGCTCTGTGTGGGTAGTGATTGCCAAGCCAAAAGGGGAAACATGTCCTGGGCTTGCAGAGATGTCCCCAGTCGAGTTTTTAGTTGGCTAGCTGGTCATCCAGAAGATTGGATCCATAATGGAAACTTAAGGTAACTGTATTCTCTGTCTTTTGTTTTGGCCTTTCAGATCATTGCAACACAAAAGCGTAAGACTTCATTCCACCCTGGAAACCACAGCAACCCCTCGTTCCATGCATACCACTCCCTTGACCCCATGCATCACCCCTGGACCTCACACACAGGTCTACCAGGGGCCGCCAGCCAGTTCCTCTTCACCAGGCTAGGTTTGGTCTTGACCTTGGTTGAGAGGTTGACTCAGCAGCTACACGACTTTGTTCTTAGTTGGAGCCTTTGATCTGCCAGGAGGACATAGGTCTATGGATAACCCAAGCGTCAATGACTTCATGGGCAAAGGTAGTCATTGATGACCCTCTCATCAAGGTCACCAAGTGGAGAGGTGGAGCAGAAAAGGAGCTGTGACAGCCACTGGGAGAGTTGTTCTCATCTCACTCTGCATTTTCCTTGCAGAACTTCAAGGAGAGCTGACTGTCTCGCTTTTCTTCCTCCAACTGCCTTTCTTGATCAGCTCACACCTCAGCATGTGGCTGGCACAGGGGTCCATGCAGACCGCCACCTGTAGGTCAAGTCCTCTTCCACCTGGCCACATCTCCTTGCTCCTGCCAAGCTGCTCTGATGACATCATCAGGCGCCCCACCCTGTTGACCACCTGGGCCCTGCACTCTCTCTGCCCTCAGGTGACGGCATCACATGGACACATCCAAGGTCCTCCCTGATGCTTTCTCTCCTGTAGGATGAACCTCATCACCCTCCTCGTTCTTCAGGGTGAGACTGGAATCTTCCATCCATCAGAAGCTTGCCTGGACCTCTTGACCTACGGTGGTAAGAACAGCAACAGCCATCGCCATTTTCCATCCTCAGAGTAACGCTGTGACATAGGCATTCTTACTACTTCTACTCTGTGGATAAGAAGATTGAACTCAAAATGGTTAGGAGTTGCCTACATGAATAACCTGGTAATAATAAAAAATTTCTTTTCCATGGGAAAGGTCTTGATCCCTGTCTCCTGTACAATGTCACAAACCTCCATCCATAGTTCATCAGGCACTCTATCTATCAGATCTAGACCCTTAAATCTATTTCTCACTTCCACTGTATAATCATAAGAGATTTGATTTAGGTCATACTTGAATGGTCTAGTGGTTTTCCCTACTTTCTTCAATTTAAGTCTGAATTTGGCAATAAGGAGTTCATGATCTGAGCCACAGTCAGCTCCTGGTATTGTTTTTGCTGACTGTATAGAGCTTCTCCATCTTTGGCTGCAAAGAATATAATCAATCTGATTTGGTGTTGACCATCTGGTGATGTCCATGTGTAGAGTCTTCTCTTGTGTTGTTGGAAGAAGGTGTTTGCCATGACCAGTGCATTCTCTTGGCAAAACTCTATTAGCCTTTGCCTTGCTTCATTCTGTACTCCAAGGCCTAATTTGCCTGTTATTCCAGGTGTTTCTTGACTTCCTACTTTTGCACTCCAGTCCCATATAATGAAAAGAACATGTTTTTTAGGTGTTAGTTCTAAAAGGTCTTGTAGGTCTTCATAGAACGATTCAATTTCAGCTTCTTCAGCATTACTGGTTGGGGCATAGACTTGGATTACCTTGATACTGAATGGTTTGCCTTGGAAATGAACAGAGATCATTCTGTCATTTTTGAGATTGCATCCAAGTACTGCATTTTGGACTCTTTTGTTGACGATGATGGCTACTCCACTTCTTCTAAGGAATTCCCGCCCGCAGTAGTAGAATGGTCATCTGAGTTAAATTCACCCATTCCAGTCAATTTTAGTTTGCTGATTCCTAGAATATTGATGTTCACGCTTGCCATCTCCTGTTTGACCACTTCTAGTTTGCCTTGATTCATGGGCCTAACATTCCAGGTTCCTATGCAATATTGCTCTTTACAGCATCAAACCTTGCTTGTACCACCAGTCACATCCACAACTGGGTATTACTTTTGCTTTAGCTCCATCCCTTCATTCTTTCTGGAGTTATCTCTCCACTATCTCCAGTAGCATATTCGGCACTTACCGACCTGGAGAGTTCCTCTTTCAGTATCCTATCATTTTGCCTTTTCATACTGTTCATGGGGTTCTCAAGGCAAGAATACTGAAGTGGTTTGCCATTCCCTTCTCCAGTGGACCACATTCTGTCAGACCTCTCTACCATGACCTGCCCATCTTGGGTGGCCCCCCACAGCATGGCTTAGTTTCATTGAGTTAGACAAGGCTGTGGTCTCTGTGATTAGATTGACTAGTTTACTGTGATTATGGTTTGTGAGTCTGCCCTTTGATGCCTCTCGCAACACCTATGTCTTACCTGGGTTTCTCTTAACTTGGACTTGGGGTATCTCTTCACAGCTGCTCCAGCAAAGCATAGCCGCTGCTCCTTACTTTGGATGAGGGGTATCTCCTCACAGCTGGCCCTCCTGACCTTGAATGTGGAGTAGCTCCTCCCATAGAAAATAAATGCAAAAAAGCAAAATGGCCATCTGGGGAGGCCTTACAAATAGCTGTGAAAACAAGAGAAGCAAAAAAGAAAAGAAGAAAAGGAAAGATATAAACATCTGAATGCAGATTTCCAAAGAATAGCAAGGAGATATAAGAAAGCCTTCCTCAGCAATCAATGCAAAGACATAAAGAAAAACAACAGAATGGGAAAGACTAGAGATCCCTTCAAGAAAATTAGAGATACCAAGGGGGTATTTCGTGCAAAGATGAGCTCAATAAAAGACAGAAATGGTATGGACCTAACAGAAGCAGAAGATACTAAGAAGAGGTGGCAAGAATACACAGAAGAACTGTACAAAAAAGAGCATCATGACCCAGATAATCACGATGGTGTGATCGCTCACCTAGAGCCAGACATCCTAGAATGTGAAGTGAAGTGGGCCTTAGAAAACATCACTATGAACAAAGCTAGTGGAGGTGATGGAATTCCAGTTTGGCTATTTCAAATCCTGAAAGATGATGCTGTGAAAGTGCTGTACTCAATATGCCAGCAAATTTGGAAGACTCAGCAGTGGCCACAGGACTGCAAAAGGTCAGTTTTCATTCCAATCCCAAAGAAAGGCAATGCCAAAGAATACTCAAACTACCGCACAATTGCACTCATCTCACACGCTAGTAAAGTAATGCTCAAAATTCTCCAAGCCAGACTTCAGCAGTATGTGTACCGTGAACTTCCAGATGTTCAAGCTGGTTTTAGGAAAGGCAGAGGAACCAGAGATCAAATTGCCAACATCCGCTGGATCATGGAAAAAGCAAGAGAGTTCCAGAAAAACATCTATTTCTGCTTTATTGACTATGCCAAAGCCTTTGACTGTGTGGATCACAATAAACTGTGGAAAATTCTGAAAGAGATGGGAATACCAGACNAAAAAGCCAGAGAGTTCCAGAAAAACATCTATTTCTGCTTTATTGACTATGCCAAAGCCTTTGACTGTTGGTCACAGTAAACTGTGGAAAAATCAAAAAGAGATGGGAGTACCAGACCACCTGACCTGCCTCTTGAGGAATCTGTTTGCAGGCCAGGAAGCAACAGTTAGAACTGGACATGGAACAACAGACTGGTTCCAAATAGGAAAAGGAGTGCATCAAGGCTGTATATTGTCACCCTGCTTATTTAACTTACATGCAAAGTACATCATGATAAATGCTGAGTTGGAAGAAGCACAAGCTGGAATCAAGATTGCCGGGAAAAATATCAATCACCTCAGATATGCAGATGACACCACCCTTAAGGCAGAAAATGAAGAGGAACTAAAGCATCTCTTGATGAAAGTAAAAGAGGAGAGTGAAAAAATGGCTTAAAGTTCAACTTTCAGAAAACGAAGATCATGGCATCTGGTCCCATCACTTCATGGGAAATAGATGGGAAAACGGTGGAAACAGTGTCAGACTTTATTTTTTGGGACTCCAAAATCACTGCAGATGGTGACTGCAGCCATGAAATTAAAAGATGCTTACTCCTTGGAAGGAAAGTTATGACCAACCTAGACAGCATATTCAACAGAAACATTACTTTGCCGACTAAGGTCCATCTAGTCAAGGCTATGGTTTTTCCTGTGGTCATATATGGATGTGAGATTTGGACTGTGAAGAAGGCTGAGCACCGAAGAATTGATGCTTTAGAACTGTGGTGTTGGAGAAGACCCTTGAGAGTCCCTTGGACTGCAAGGAGAGCCAACCAGTCAGTCCTAAAGGAGATCAGTCCTGGATGTTCATTGGACGGAATGATGCTAAAGCTGAAACTCCAATACTTTGGCCACCTCATATGAAGAGTTGACTCATTGGAAAAGACTCTGATGCTGTGAGGACTGGGCGCAGGAGAAGAAGGGAATGACAGAGGATGAGATGGTTGGATGGCATCACCGGCTTGATGGACATGAGTTTGAGTGAACTCCGGGAGTTGTTGATGGACAGGGAGGCCTGGGGTGCTGCAATTCATGGGGTCGCAAAGAGTTGGAGATGACTGAGTGACTGAACTGAACTGAGAGCTAGTGTTTGCCTGCCTTTTCATTTATCCCCCGATGCTGGGAGGTCCTTGCCTATTTACTATTTGAGGCTGCTCACCCCTCATTCTAGTGCCTAACGATTGCAGCACCCTATATATATTTGATCATTTAAATTGAATACCATATAAGCCCTGTGAAATTGTCTGATCTGGCAAGTTAGGATATACTTAGTTTGGTTTATTTGTGCTCTGAAAATGAGTGTCCATTTACTTTTCTTAAGAGTGAGAGATTATGCTACTACTTTGGTCAAATTTATTTAATTTCCGAGACCATTATTGATTTTTAGAATGAGTGATGGATGGATGAACTAAGCTGTGCTGTACTGCTTTATAGCTCAGCCTTTCAAGTTATGGAAAAATGAACCCCCGAGAATGGACTTTATTTTCAGGAATATTGCAGTAGTAAAAAGCAGTGGAAATGATTTCTGCTTGGTTAGCAATAAGATGTCTGTAGAGAACTGACTTTGAGCTTTTTTTTTTTTTTTACTAAAGAATGTATTTTTAATCATAATTGACAGTGTAATAATTGACTATTTGAGCTTTCTGGTTATACCTGTTTAATCAGAATTAAGACTGTCTTTACTTTGTCTCCTTATACTAGAGAACAGACTCTGCAGAATTAAGTATGTGACTTTTGGCCATATCCTTATGTTCTTACAGAGTTGTCATTTGGGGCTTTACTGGCAGATAGACTCTACTTAAAAAAGTCTGTTAGCTCTGGAAATGTGTATGTCTGCAGACAGTGGTGTGTGAATGCCTCTTGGTCTTCATAACAAGCCTATAATTAGTTCACTTACTTAAGGCATATGATGAGCTGTTATGTCATCCATCAGATGTTTTATTCCACAGTGGAATGAAATTCAAAATTGGCCAATTACAGTATTTTTCTATTTTGGGCTTGCCTGTCAATCTAGGGCTGTTATCCATATCTTCAGATAGCTTTGTGAGTTTTTAAAGAAAAGAATAATTTCTGTGATTCCATGATGAAATTATCTTTTCCCCTCTGAGTTTCCATAATCCTTTTCTTATAACACGTTATAACGTCTGTTTAGCAGGGACCTCTGGCACCCACCTTGCACCTGGTACTGTGTTGAGTGCTTAGGCTACAAAGTAAGACTGAGGTTTGCAGTTCAAAAAGAGAAGACAGTTAATATGTAATCACAGGTCCCGTGGAGCCTATTTCAGAGGAATCTGATCCAAGCATCAGAGAAGACATTTGAATGAAAATGTGAAGGTTGAATAGCGGTCACTCAGGAGAGGTGGGTTTAGAAAGGGGTAGGAGAATGTTAGATAAAAACAAAACATCCCACAGAGGCGTGGAGGTAAATAGCTAAGGAGTGGTTTACAAACTTAGGTGCACATTGGAATCGCCTGAAGAGTTTGGAAGGGGTCAGTTCTTTGATCCCATTCTGAGGGAGACTGTTGGATACTTGGGAAGCCACGTTGAGGTGTTTTCAGCAGGTTGAGTGACCCAGTGTGGCTGTGGGAGAACACCCCTGCCTTCAGCCTGGACAGACTGGAGAGGGCTGAGACTGCACAGACGCGCTGACAGGCAGTGCTGTGAGCCGGGCCTCTGGGAGGAGCAGCTCGGTGTCAGCCAGGGTGCAGAACAATGGTGAGAGGAAAAGTTGGGGTCATCTTCTCTTTTGGCTGTTACAGCAAAGCTCCTGTGAATGGGCGGCTCATGAAACAGGCATGGATTTCTCACCCTTCGGAGGGCTCATGAGTCCAGATCTAGGCGCCAGCAGAGCTGGCATCGCTGTGGGCTTGCACCTTCCCACTGAGTCCTCACATGATGGAAGGGGCCCCTCGGGAAGGACTCAGAGCCCCTCGGGAGGGCAGTGCCCACGTGACCTCATCACCTCCCATAGCTTCACTTTGTAAACCAGCTCATGGGGCTTAGGCTTTCAGCCTAGGGATTTCAGAGGAGACAGAGACATTCAAACCACAGCAGCTGGCAAAAAGGGAAAAAAAAAAAAAAAGGAGGATTCATTAGGAGAAAAATCCTGAGTTAGTATCACATGAACTAAAGGAAAACAATGACTTGAAAATGAGGAGATGCGTGAGGCGAGAGGTCAAGGAAGGCGGAAACTGACGACGGCGCCTGCAGTTCAGGGACCAGGAGCCCCTGTGTTCAGCAGCAGCTTTCCTGAGAGTAGCTGGATATACACGGAAGACCATCCACATGCAGGGGCCAGTGGGTGTCATGGATGTTAATAGAAGGTGACAGGTGTAATGTGATGAGGAAGCACTTAAGGGAAGAGAGAGCATGTAAGTGAGCCTCCAAGGGCACGTTGAGCTTCAGTAAACGGGTGCACACAGCCCAGGGAGGGAAGGGCAGCCAGAGGTGGAGGTGTGTGTCCACAACCAGAAGACACGGTTGTTCTTAGGAAGTGTTGAGGCTTTGTTTTCCAGTAATGAGGAGACATCAAGAGCTATATGCTTGGACTGGTGTTAATCCCGCAGCAAGGTGTTGATTGCAGGAGGAAAGGGAAGAATCAGAAGGTGGAGAAGCCTGACAGGACAAGATGATAGTGCCCTAAGCATGAAATGGGAAGGACGTGACCTAGGACGCTGGCACGGGGAATGAGAAGGTGCCAGAGTGATGCATTTTGAGACAAAAATGATGCGGCTGATGGGATAACTGACAGGCTGTAGGGAGAGAAGAGAAACAGTGTGCTCAAAGTTGGAGTCAAGATTGTGAAATTTGGGAGCTTGAAGGAAGAACTTTGTATTTAACAGTGATAACAGGGACACATGTATAGGCTATTTACTGACTTAGTTGATTATGAAGTCAAAACCGTTTAACATTTTGAGAGGGAAATTGAACATGTATTTAAAGAACCAACATCTAAATATATCTTTTTGGAACCAGCAAGCTCCATGCTCAGACTCCTGGTGGAGTGACACCTCCATGTGAAAGGGAGAGAGGATCTCTAGGGCGTGAGTGGGGATTTCTGAGCCCCGACCTGGGTCGTCAGAATTGACGGGGACTCCCAGAACCTGGGAGGCAACAGGTAGCAGGTGCCGAAGCTCTGAGAGGCGCCGGTAGGAGGACGGCGTGTTTTATGGCTCTTATTGTAATCTTTCCCACTGGGGACAAATGCTATCTTCAGTCATCAGAACTGAAGATTAAAGCGGATTTTATGAATGTTTTATGTATCCTAAGATACTTGGAGATTATTTCCTTGGAGAAGCTTGAGTTATCCAAAGATATTTGTTTAGCAGTTAGCTGGAGAAAGACTGAACTGTTATTGATTCTGAGATAAATAAGAATTAGAGGACATTGAAAGGTAGAACTGCCCACTGTGGGCATAAAGCAAATTATATTTTAAGTGATCCTAGCAAAATTGCCTGAATTTTGTTTTTTTTCTTCCTTTCATTGAAAGCAGTTTCCTTAGTGTCTGAGATTGTCATTAAGGTTTTAGTGGAGAAGATGATTATATTCTTGCCCAGTAAGCTTTTGATTGATTCTTAATAAAGTCTAGATTTCACGGACTAGTCTTGATATGTCCAATGGAAATGAACAAATACACTAAACTCTTGAAACCAGAACTGGTAGCCCATCTAAAGTAGACTTTAGGAGATGTCCTAGTTGGAGGAAGCCTTATCCCCAGAGATGCAGCTTAGACTTGGAGCATCTCTGTAGGAGTTTCCTGGCTGAGGTCTCTGTTTGATCTCAACAGGTACACGTCAGTTAGACAGAAATGTGCCTGACTCTGTTATCACACAGATCAGTAGTCACATCCTGGCAAACCCTGCCATTGCAGATTCACAGGTACCGTATAAGATGGATGTAATTTGGAGAGTGGGAATGAAGTGGAAAACACTGGAAGGTGAATTAAGATCAGAGACTCTTTGTTGTGCTCCTTCAGATGTGGTACAGTTAGCAGACGTTCAGGGGTCAGAGGATTACAGGTAACTGAAAGCTTGTTAAAATATATATATATATATATATATATATATACACACACACACACACACACATATACACATATGTAATTTTTAATACAATACTGAGAATCTTCTAAAATAGCCAGAAATATCAACAAGAACATACTGAAAGATGATATTTACTCAGTACTGTGGTTGACCTTCAAGGCTGGAAAAGGAGGAAAGGTTTACTTGCTGACAATGGTGAGTTTATGGTGTCTGCTTAGAGAGGCAGGAGCCCCTGAGATCGTCACGTGTAAAGATCCTACACATGATGTATATAGGTTTGTTTAAGGTTCTGTCTATTCATGTATATTCACTCATTGATTAATTGATAAGTTTATTCCACAAAAATTGTGATTTTTGGAGTAGTGGTGAAAATAACAAGAAGTGGAATTTATATTCCTTTGGGGGAGACAGACAATAACAAGTAAACCAATCAGCAAGAAAAATTCAGAGCGTGTTAAACATGTGGAGAGGCTAAACCAGGCTGAAGCGATGGAGTGTCTGGGGATGGCGGTCAGTGAGACGTCATGAGAGGGAGGTATCAGAGCTGACTCCTGGAGGGAGGAGCAGGGTCATCCGAGTGGCCCCAAGGCAGGAATTAGCCTTCTTGCTGAGTGAGCAGAAAGTGGCCAGTGTATCTGGGGGGCAGGGTGAGTGAGGAGGAGAGGGCTGGGAGAGACCAGAGGCAGGGCAGAAGCACAGGGTGTGTCAGGCTTGACCCAGCGGGTAGGACTTTAGGTTCAGTGGGAAGCCTTTGGTTGGCCCTGAGTGGGAGTTGTGAGCTTCGTGCCCTGGCTACTGAGTGGAGAATGTCAATGAGAAACGAGAGAGGGCCAGTGGGGAGAGTCTGAGGCTGCAGTCCATCGGGCAGTGCCCCTCAGACAGCTGGAATATATGAGGCCCTTCCCTTTGCCAAAGAGAGCAGTCAGTGGCAAAGGTGACCCTTGAAAAGGGAGTGGAATCCCAAAGGAAATTTGAAAGATTCACCATGAATTAAATACACATGTGTAGAGAGGAAGGAGAAAAGCCTTTTGGGGAGGTTGGAAGCTGGTAGTGGAGATGGTATGAAGTGGCACAGGTCACTCACTCGCTCTCCTAAGAAAGCAGAGCAAGCGGGAATTCATCTAAGGCTGTGGTTAGGATCTTAGGTTAGATCCTAAGGCTGACATTAGGATCACCAGTAGTAATGTGTTAGTCGCTTCAGTCGTGTACAACTCTCTGGGACCCCATGGACTGTAGACCGCCAGGCTCCTCTGTCCATGGAATTCTTTGGGCAAGAATACTTGAGTGGGTAGCCATTCCCTTCTCCAAGGGATACTCCCGACCCAGGGATTGAACCCAGGTCTCTTGCATTGCAGGCATATTCTTTACCATCCAAGCCACCAGGGAAGCCCTGGGGAACTTAAAAAAAAAAAAAATTGATATCTGGCCTCCAGTCCTGCCTGGAGATTATGATGTCCTTTGGCATGGGGTGTGGTCTGGGTGCAAGTCACTGTAACATGCAGACAAGGTTGAAACTCACTGGTGTAAGATCGTTCAGTGAAACCTCTCAGAGCCCAGCAAAAAAAAAAAAAAAAAACTTAACACAGCAGGCCAAGGGCATGACATGGGAGAAGCAAAGCCTCTCCTTTGGGATTCACTCAGTTATGGGACGACTCTGAAATGTTCGTGTGAAATCAGGTTCCTGGAGTCCTCCCATGGAAACGCTGAGCCTAGGACGACATGCATTTAGCATGTTCCCTTTATGGTCACATAGGTTGGGTAAAAGATCTCAGTGCTCCTAATTTCTGATAAAGTGGAGTGGACACATCTAGTGAAAATGAATGCCAGCCTGTTTTCTAGCAAGGGGGCTGGGGACCGAGCCAGCGCCGGGTGCCGTCTCAGCAGCTTGTCTGTGAGCAGCTGGAGCCCTGGGGCCAAGAGCGGAAGTCATAGCAGGGCCTTCAGCGACTTGGTGGGAGACACGTTCAGGCAAGTTCTTTTGGAAGAGGCTTGGCCAAAGAGAGCTTGGAGGTCAAAGGAAAGGGAACACCGGTGAGATGGTAGAGAGCTATGTGGTTTGGCCTCCACGGTGCTGGGAGGCCAGTGAGTGTGGTATATTGTGGACGTCAGTCGTTCTCATGGTGTTCAGAGAATCCACACCCTGACCAATGGACATTATGCTGGTGGAGTCATTGGTTCACTTGATGGTGGGTTGTATTTTCATGGTTTTGATGTTTCTCTCTTGGGCTGTGACATTGGCATCAGTCGAAATGTCCACCATCCCTCAACCTGATACTTCCCATTTGTTAGGAAGTAGAGTTAGGACACTGCTTGTTCCCTGGACTGTGCCTCTAAATGGCTGTGTCCAGAGAGAAGTTAATTCTTCTTATCAGCTCCTGATTTTATCCCAGTAATTCTTTTCCTTTTGGAGAAATTCTTCTCTTGACTTATTCAGCCCCTTTTATTCACTAGTGGTCGGGTACAAACAGTGTGAGGATTACAGAGTGTGATAAGGTCTGAACCTGCCCCGGGGATCACACAGTCTGCTGCTGGGGGCAAAACCAGATCACGTATCGCACCCCGTGAGACCCTGTGGTCCAGAGAT
The DNA here is from genome assembly GCA_006408695.1 of Aepyceros melampus. Lineage (NCBI taxonomy): Eukaryota > Metazoa > Chordata > Mammalia > Artiodactyla > Bovidae > Aepyceros > Aepyceros melampus. Next base: position 214,860 of record SJXQ01012255.1, read on the forward strand.
TGATCTGATGTTCAGAGGAGAGGGTAAGTGAGAACCAGGACTCTTAAAAAGTCTTTTTGGAGGGAGATACTGACCTTGAAGGATGGGTAGGATTTAGAAAGCTCTGGATACTAGAGCATTTCCGGCAAGGAACAGTGTAAACTAAGGACATAAGAATCTGGCAAATGGTTTAATTTGACTGTGGCATGCAGAGCATGAAGAGTTATTCTGGAAAATAAGATGAAAAACTAGATTGGAGCCTATTAATAACAGATGTGACAGCCAGTGGAAAGCATACTTCATTTGTAGGCAGTGTGAGGCCTTTGGAGATTTTCCAGCAGGAGAATAGAAGGGGAACTAGCATTTACTGTGAGTGTGCCACACATGTGCCAAGCAATACTTTCCAAGAGTGCTTCCTTTAGGTGACCTGAAGGGTAAGATGATTCAGGAAGAGTAACTGGGCAACCGTGTTTAGAACTGTTTGAGGAGGGAGGAGATTGGAGACAGAGAAGTCACTGCCATAGCCCAGGTCTTCTATGAATTGTTTTGGCGTAGAAATAAAGACATGGTATAAAAAGGGTCTTATTTATTGAGTAATATTTATTGAGTTCTTAGTATTCCAGGCAGTCAGACTCTCGTAGAGCCCACATTCTTGTGTGCGAGACAGATTTCACCAGCAGAAGGTGGTCAGACAGTAGCGAGTGAGATGCAGAGAATTAAAACAGGACGGTGTGATGGAGATCAGTCTGGTGGTAGCTTTAGATTGGATTGGTCAGGGCAGGCCTCCTTGAAGAAGCGCCATTTAAAAAGGCACTGGAATGATAACGAGGAGCCTGCCATGAGAAAATTGGGGTTGGGTTGGGGAGAGAGCAACCCAGGCAGAGGAAACATGTAAACTTTTAACTGTAAAAGCCAGCGATTCCAAGGAACAGAAGGGTGAGGCAGGGTTATGTTATTTGTAGTGGAATGTAGAAGGGGATCAAGCAAGAGGTCAGAGTTGACTTGCGGTTCAAGTGTTGGACAGAGAGCAGCAGCAGGCTTCTATGGAGGTTGTACCAGGTATACAGGTATATACCTGTACCTATTGAGGTATAGGTGAAGGTGATGATTTGTTTTGGACATTTGGGTTTTAGTGTCCTGAGGTCAAGTAATATCAGTTTATCTAGGAGGAGGTGGTGGAAAAGGCAGTGGCACCCCACTCCAGTACTCTTGCCTGGAAAATCCCATGGACGGAGGAGCCTGGTGGGCTGCAGTCCATGGGGTCGCTGAGAGTTGGACATGACTCAGTGACTTCACTTTCACTTTTCACTTTCATGCATTGGAGAAGGAAATGGCAACCCACTCCAGTGTTCTTGCCTGGAGAATCCCAGGGATGGGGGAGCCTGGAGGGCTGCCATCTATGGGGTCGCACAGAGTCGGACACGACTGAAGCGACTTAGCAGCAGCAGCAGCAGCAGCAGCAGGAGGAGGTGGAAGAGTAGGATTGGGATAGAGATCTGAGACTCTTCTGCCCAGAGGAATTCTTTGAGGCTGTAGGAAAGGCAGGGATGTCCAGGAAGTTGGAACAAGGGTAGAAAGCCAAACGTGCGGGCATGTGGATGGTGTATTTGGGGAACTAGAAGATGGCTTGAAGGAAAGAGATGGGGATAACCAGGAAAGCCCAGAGTCTGAGCATCTGAAGTCAAGAGAAACTATACACTCAAATAGTCCTGGACCAGCCAGACACACAAATACGCTGTTTTGTTTTGTGAATCTCAGTGAACACAATTCAGCTGAGACAGTTATTTCATTAGTCTGTAATCTCATGCATTTGATATTACGGTCTCTAATGGTGTATTCAAAGTTAAATTTTGATGCAGGCTTCTCATGTGGTTTTAAATAAAGGTGCAGCCTGGGAGGGATAAATTGGGAGTTGGGACTGACATATACCCACTACTATATATGGAATGGATAACCAATAAGAACCTGCTGTATAGCATAGGAATTCTATTCTCAGTAGTCTGTACTGGCCTGTATGGGAAAAGAATCTAAAAAGAAAACAAAAAAATAAGACAAAAAACCTGCAGTCTTTTCTTGGTCAGAATGTCTTACATGTGCTTTGCAATAAGCTAAAATATATCCTTCCAGAAGTAGAAGTCGAGCAATTGCTTTAAAGTGAAAATTGTCTATTAGAATATGAATTGTGAAGCGTTTAAAGTAGCGTTTCCAAATTGACCACCAGGTGGCATAAACAATTCTTTTATAAATTGTCCACTGCATCAGTACAAGTGAGTGATTATTACTGTTAAGAAATCATGGTAGGGACAAAACCTATATACCTGTGATAACATTTGACTGCATTTGAAGATATGCTATTTTATTTAACTTTTTCTGTATATATATAGGCTTCCCAGGTGACTCAGCAGTAAGGAATCTGCCTGCCAATGCAGCAGAAGTGGAATTGATCCCTGAGTCGAGAAGATCCCCCGGAGAAGGAAATGGCAACCTACTCTAGTATTCTTGCCTGGGAAATCTCATGGACAGAGGAGCCAGGTGGGCTTCAGTCCATGGGGTTGCATAGAGGCAGACACATCTTAGCAACAACAGCAACAATATATATATGTCAGAAGCAGTAAGCCCAGCAGAAGCAGAAGAGATTAAGAAGAGGTGTCAAGAAGAGACAGAAAACTATACAGAAAAGGTCTTAATGACTGAGGTAACCATTGTTATGTGGTCACTCACCTAGATTCATGCATCCTGGAGTGTGAAGTCAAGTGGGCCTCAGGAAGCATTACTACAAACAAAGCTAGTGGAGTTGATGAAATTCCAGCTGAGCTATTTCAAATCCTAAAAGATGATGCTGTTAAAGTGCTGTACTCAATATGCCAGCAAATTTGGAAAACTCAGCAGTGGCCATAAGGGTGGAAAAGGTCATTTTTCATTCCAATCTAAAAGACAGACGATGCCAAAAAGTATTCCAGCTGCCATACGATTGCGGTCATTGCACGTACTAGCAAGGTTATGTCAAAATCCTTCAAGCTAGGTTTCAGAAGTACCTGAACCAAGAACTTCCAGGTGTATTGATACAGTCTGGGTTATAAAAAGCAGAAGAACAAGAGATCAAATTGCTGACATTTGTTGGATCATGGAGAAAGCAAGGGAGTTTCAGAAAAACATCTACTTCTGCTTCATTGAGTACACTAAAGCCTTTGTGTGGATCCCAACAAAGTGGAAAATTCTCACAGATGGGAGTACTAGACCACCTTACCCATCTCCTGAGAAATCTGTGTGGAGGTGAAGAAGCAACAATCAGAACCGGACATGGGACAACATTCTGGTTCAAAATTGGGAAAGGAGTATGTTAAGGATGTATATTGTCACCCTGCTTATTTAACTTCTATGCATTCATGCAAAATGCCAGGCTGGATGAAACACAAGCTGGAATCAACATTGCTAGGAGAAATATCAACAATCTCAAATATGCAGATGATACCACTCTAATGGCAGAAAGTGAAGTGGAACTAAAGAGCCTTTTATGTGGCTAAAAGAGGTGAATGAAAAAGCTGGCTTGAAACTCAACATAAAAAAAAAAAACCCTAAGATCTTGGCATCCAGTCCCATCACTTCAAGGCAAATACAGGAAACAGTGGAAGCAGTGACAAATTTTATTTTCTTGGGCTCCAAAAGCACTGCAGACAGTGACTGCAGCAATGAAATTAGCATACGCTTGTTCCTTGGAAGGAAAGCTTTGACAAACCTAGACAGCATATTCAAAAGTAGAGACATCACTTTGCCGACAAAGGTCTGTATAGTCAAAGCTATGTTTTTTGCAGTAGTCATGTATGGATGTGAGAGCTGGACCTTAAAGGAGGCTGAGCACCAAAGAGTTAATGCTTTCAAACTATGGTATTGGAGAAGACTGCTGAGAGTTCCTTGAACAGCAAGGAGATCAAACCAGTGAATCCTAAAGACAATCAACTTTGGATATTCATTGGAAGAAGTGATGCTGAAGCGGAAGTTCCAATACTTCGACCACCTGATGAGAAGGCCGACTCATTGGAAAAGACCCTGTTGCTGAGAAATATTGAAGGCAAAGACAGAAGGGGGCAGCTGAGAATGAGATGGTTAGACAGCATCACTGACTCAGTGAACATGAATTTGAGCAAACTCCTTGAGATAGTGAAGGACAGGGAAGTCTGGTGTGCTGCAGTCCATGGGATCGCAAAGAGTTGGACATGACTTAGCAACTGAACAATAACAGTATTCAACAAATATTCAGACTCAGTATGTAGGAGGGCAGGCATCAGTGAACAGGAATACCTGAATTAGGAAACTCTGTGTCTACCCTCAAGAGTGTCTCCCTTCTGGTGACACTAATAAATTCAGAACAGGTTGATGAGTGTGGTAATAGAAGCAAAGTGAAAGATGCCCAGACAGGAGTGATTTCCTGTCCCTGGGGAGAGCAGTGAGGGCTTCCCAGAGGATTTTGGAGGGATTTCAGAATCCGTCCTTCTCTGGATTATAGTAGAAGCACACACCAGGCAGTGGTGAGAACACCTTGTGCGAATTCATGGTTGTAGATTAGCTCGTTGTGCTCCGGGAAACTGTAAGTTTAGTATCTGTTGTTGTTGAGTCTCTTAAGTTGTGTCCGACTCTTTTGCGACCCCACGGCTGTAGCCCGCTAGGCTCTTCTGTCCATGGGATTTCCCGGTTTAAATTTGCTTGCATGTAAATACAGTGAGGATGAAAGTGAGGCTGGGAAAGTGGCCAGAGTGGTTTTGTGGGCCATGCTGAGGATCTGAGAGGACAATGTTATGTCAGGTAAGGGAAGCCCTTGGACGGTGTTAAGGATGAGAGTCTTGTGATCAAGCTAGCATTGTAGCAGACTGACTTTCCTGATGGAGCCTAGAGGAGGACAACACTAACCAGAGGCAGGCAGGTCAGTCAGGCCAGTACAGGCTATGAATCGGCACAGGAGCTGGTGCTGGCGGAAGGAGCTGGAGAAGACCCAAGACACGGCTTTGATGGTTCGTTTCATGTGTCAACCTGGCGGGGCCACTGGGTGCCTAACATTTGGTCAAAACTTGGTTGTGACGCATTTGTCAGGGTGTTCGTAACTAAGACTGACGTCTGAGTCAATAGGTGGAGTGAAGCGGCTTGCTCTCCCTGGTGTGGATGGGACTGATCTGCGCTGCTCACCTCCTGAGAACAGAAAGGCCGAGTAAGAGAGAAGCTCTCCTGCCTGACTGGTTCTGAGCCGGGACATTGGTGTGCCCCGGCCTTTAAACTCGCACTGAACTGGAACCTTGGCCCCTCCTGGGTCTGGAACCTGCTGAATGTCAGATGGGAATGCGCACGGTCAGCTCTCCTGATTCTGGGGCTTCGTTGGGTCTCCTTGCTGAATGAGGGCTTGGAAGGGCTCAGCTGCCGTACTCACACAAGCCAGCTCCCCATAAGAAATGTATTTATCTGTCTCTTGCTCTGTCCTGTTGGTCCTGTTTCCTTGAAGTGTCCTGACTTACACACACGTGGAGCCTAGCACTGGCATAACGCAGCCTTTGGGTGTGCGTGGGGGATGGAGCAGAGTTGGGGTGAGGATGCGCCCTTTTCAGCCGGCCTGGTGACTGGAGGGACGGTCCTGCTGTCGGCTGACATGGATAGCGTGTGGGGCACGTACGCACTGTATGTTGGTGTGTGCATTGCGTGAAGATGACTTGTTTGTCTTTATAAACATGAAGTTCCTGGTGTTTGTAGGACAAACAGAAAGATGCATCTTAAGCAGCTGGTTCCATAGGCCTGATTTTATAAATGAAGTAGGAACTGTGGAAATGGATGAGGAAAGGCATGAAAAATTGATGTGGAATGTGACTGGGTGCAGCAGAAAATGTATTTCCTGTTTAGGAGTGGGCGTTTCTGGGGCCCGGTGTGTACAAGGAGGGCACTGGCTGTGTTTTGTTAAGTGTGCTTGCGATCCACTCTGAAATGGTGAGTGGAGTGAAAGTGGAAGTTACCAACTGCAAGGAAATGAAAGAGGAAAGGGCCCAGTAAAGTGGAATATCAAGTCTGTGGGCTCTAATGTATGGGAGAGACTTAGAATGTTTTTTACAGCAAATGTGTAGTTTTAATTGCTATCTTATTTCATGTATTTTTGTATGTGATTTCACACTTTAACATGATTTAGACTTCTTGATACCTATAACTTTTAATAATGGTAATGTTTATTTGTATTTCTTGTGTGCTAGACTGTGATTGATCAGCTTATGTGTGTGTGTGTGTAATTTATTATCCGTTTTAAATATGATGACACACATGTTAATTATATCATATCCCAGTGACTTAGAGGGAGATTACAGTCCTCGGTCCCTTCAGCCTAATAAGAAATTAAGAAAGAAGCATCTCTAATTTCTGCTTTACCTTAACACCTCCTGGAAAAAGCAAGAACTACAGAAAGTTGCAGGAGCATGGCTTCATTTTCTTTCCTTTCCTTTGGGTAAAATGCTATGTTAGCCATGCTTTGAGATTTATGTTGAGAAAAGTCATATACACCAATGAGTGGAATCTGTGGTTATGAAAAAATTCATTTAAAGAGACTGGGGTATTCTCTGTTTTCATGCTCTGTGTTACCCAAAGAAGGATGAACATTTAAAAAACTTGTCTATGAATAGTCTTATTTATGACTGTTGCAAGACTATAACCTGTTAATATTCATTATCACTGAAAATGTTCAGTTCTCTCTAGGAAAGCGTTCCCCCATTTCTCTTTTCCATTTTATAAGGATATATACAATAGTAACATTTGGCCACTATTATTTACTTTACTTATTAGGCAGTGAGGGATATCCATCATGAAACTGTTGGTTTCCAATGCAAATACTGTTTGTGTTCTTAAAAGTTTCATTACCAAGGACAAATGGGAGAGGACATTAATTGGTTACCAGAGGTAGTAGATATTATAAAAAGTAAATTATTGATTCTTGTTAACAAGTGCTCTGAGACATTATTAGTTACTTTTGGAACCATGCTCTTTCTGTCTTTCTGTCTGTTCTGTCTGTCTGTCTGATCTCTCTTAGGTGCATATATAACTGTTGTGGTTTGCTGTAAGACTGTGGTGCACGTGAATACTGTAGGGTTGGAGGAGATCTGTCTCAGTGAGCAGCAGGCTGTCCCAGTAAGCATTTCCCCTGATAAGGCATCTTCTGGGCTTCCCAGGTGGCACAGTGGTAAAGAATCCCCCTCCCAGTGCAGGAGACACAAGAGATGAGGGTTCGATCCCCGAGTCAGGAAGATTCCCTGGAGTAGGAAATGGCAACCCACTCTAGTATTTCTTGCTGGAAGATCCCATATACAGAGCAGCCTGGTGGGCTGCAGTCTGTGGGGTTGCAGAGCTGCTCATGGCTGAGCTTCTGAGCACATACACAGGAAGGCACAGGGTGTCTCCTGCAGATGGGAACATTACTCGGTAAGGGAACCACAGATGTGACCAGAGCCAGGCCTTCCGCCATCTGGGAGCTCGTGAACAAGCGGGTAACACACAGAAGTGGGTGAATGCCGTCGTGGAGACGTCCAGAATCTGGTATGGAAACACACAGACCGCTGCCGTGGTTGGCAGGCGTTGGGATGGAGGGCTTGGTTTCCCTTGTACTCCCTGTGGCTTTTCTCCAGCCTCTTCATCAAGTTCAGCCTATGCTTACGTCCTTGCTGGTAAATTTGAGATAGCCATATAACCTTTCAGGGTTGCTCTGAACATCAGTTGAATTAGTTCCTGAAACCACTTTGTAAAGTGAAATTTGAATAAAAGATTCTCTTCTTCTCTTTGGTAGCATGAGGTTCATACTCTGAGCCTCACTGTATCCCACGTCAGCGTGATCCTCCCCTGGAGCCAGGCGTGCCTGTAGGACACTGAGAGCCTGCTCCCTGTGTGGGGTCCACACAGGTGGGATTCTCCAGCATATGCCCTCATCACTTTTCTGAAAGTACAGAAACACACTGGCAGAAACAGTGGTATTCTGTTTTGTGTAATCTTGTCACAATGCTTTGAATTGTGCAAGAAGATCCAACCAGTCCATCCTAAAGGAGGCCAACCCTGTATATTCATTGAAAGGACTGATGCTGAAGCTCCAGTGCTTTGGCTACCTGTGCCAAGAACTGACTCAGAAAAGACTCTGATGCTGGGAACGATTGAGGGCAGGAGGAGAAGGGGACGACAGAGGATGAGTTGGTTGGATGGCATCACCGACTCAATGGACATGAGTTTGAGCAAGCTCTGGGAGATGGTGAAGGACAGGGAAGCCAGGTGTGCTGCAGGCCATGGGGTCACAAAGAGCTGGACATGACTTAGTGACTGAACAACAATTCCTGTCGTGAGAGCCTCGTGCATGGTTAGAAATGCTGCCCTCGGATTTGCATTTTTGAGCACCTGGAGATGAGACAACTTGCCCAGGGGCTTACCAGTGAGGAGGGATGGAGAAGCAGAAACAAGAAAGCAGCTTTTGCCTCTCAACTTGCTTTTTGGGAGAATTCGTTTTATGAATCTTCCTGAAATCATCACCTGTGAAGTTAGCTTACTTTGATGGAAAATTGAGTAGGTTAATGAAATATTTAAACTTATGTTCACTTTCTTAGCAGAGAACTATTTTGAGTTCCCTGAAAGAAATATGTAATTTACCTGAAGAATTACCATAGTACCCTCTGCTCTACTTTTGTGAGGAGTAAGAGGATGTCTTGAGAAGTTGTTTTATCCTTGCTTCTAAGAAAATGAAAGTGTCTGTCGGCTTAAAATGACCATGCCGTCTGCTGGCTGTAATGCAGAGATAGCAGCATGCAGTTAACTGTTGCTGGAAGCCCACCATTCTGGGCACCACCACATCTGTGAATTTGCCTCATCACCTCCCGAACTTGGAGTACAGATTTTGTAGTGATAATTCACAATCTCGTCTTTGCCCATTTGTGGTGGTCACAGTAGACACTTGTTAAATGAATGCTCTCTGAACTGAAGCACTCTCCTCTGGTTCAGCCTCATCAGCTTCAAATTTTACTGATGGACAAAGGAGCAGTGATTTAGATTTCAAGTATGTGGTGGGGCAGGGAGAGAATGCTGCTTTTCCATTGTTCTTCTGCCCTGTTTAACTAGTGTTCATCTGTCTCCAACTTAAAAAAGAATGACTGTTGGGTGAGGTCTCCTTTAATTTCCTATGTGCCAGGGCTATTTTTTATATCCCTGTGCATTCTCATCCTACTTCCTTCAGCCTCAGGGTAAAAAATTTCGTCTTCATCAGTAAACATTGCCCTTCCGTGGGTCCTTGACTGCATCTCTCACCTGCTCACTGGCTATGCCCCCACCTACCGGTTTTACTTTCTATCCTATCTGTAGCTTTTGCTTATCGGTTTTTTTTTTCTTTCCATTGTAATCTGTAATTGCTTGAGTTTCTTTTTCTTTCCCAATGTGTCCTGCCATGTTCACCGGTAACTGCTCCCATGTCAAGCTCTCCCGCCCAGGTCCTCACGAGCCTTGGCCACCCTTCCCTGTGTTTGTGACTTTCCCATCCACTCTGCCATTCACTTACCGCCCCAGCTGACCGAAAACTGCTCAGGATGTGATCGTGGGTGATTTTTTAACTGGTAATTCTGACAAATTTTTTATTAGTACTTTATCTTACCAGACTTGCCGCCTGCATGTAATTTCTCCTTGAAAGTCTTCACTCGGCTTTCATGACACTGTTGTTTTTCTTCCTGCACCTCTTAAATTGTCCCTTCTGTGTCTCTTTGATGGCCATTCTCTCCACTCAGCTCTCAGATTGACATTCCTCAGCGTCCCCCTTGGAGCCTTGTAACCATTCCGTCCAACACCACCCCCGCTGCACACTGATGACTCCTAAAGTGTCTTTGCAGTCTAGACCTTTTCCACATCCTTTGGCTTCTGTGGGCGATTTCCAGGTGAATGTCTTAGCCTGGATTTCCTCTGGTTGCTTCCGAGTTCTCAGGGTTTCTCCTGAGCCCCTTTCGTGTCTGTATTTGCACTCGTCAGTTGGTAGCGCTGTTGTCTGCCTGGGCGCCTAAGTCAGAAGCACAGGAGGCGTGTATTCCTAGTCCACTCCAACCTCTGTATCCAGTCCATCAGCTGGCTTCCACTGGTGCTTCTTTCCCTGCTCAGCCCCTTCCTTTCCAGTTTTCCACTGCAACTCTTGGTTCATTTCTTTCATTACCTGATATCACAGAGGCCACTCTGGACTGACCTTCAGTGTCTGATTGAGTCCTTCTCCAGTGTGCTCTTCACAGAACTCATAGAATGATCTGTGATATGAAAAAATGATCATTCACTTCCCTGAGTCACACCGTATGTCGTCCCGTTCCTGCTTCCACTGCTGGCATCAGTATTTCTGAAAATGGCTTCATAGATACATGAGTGTGCTGAAGGATGTTCAGTGATCTCAGTAGTGGGGGTATGATTTTGTTGTTGCTCAGTCATTCAGTTGTGTCTGACTCTTTGCCCCCGCATGGACTGTAGCACGCCAGACTCCCCTGTCCTTCACTATCTCAAGCAGTTTGCTCAGATTCATGTCCACCGAGTCGGTGATGCTATCTAACCATCTCATCCTCTGCTGCCCCCTTCATGTTTTGCCTTCAGTCTTTCCCAGCATCAGGGTCTTTCCCAGTGAGTCAGTTCTTCTCATCAGGTGGCCGAAGTATTAGAGCTTCAGCCTCAGCATCAGTCCTTCCAATGAATATTCAAGACTGATTTCCCTTAGGATTGACTGCTTTGATCTCCTTGCAGTCCAAGGGACTTTCAAGAGCCTTCTCCAGCACCGCAGTTCAAATGCATCACGTCTTCAGTCCTCATCTTTCTTTGTGCTCTTGACGCTTCACACCCGTACATGACTAATGGAAAAACCGTACCTTTGACTGTACGGACCTTTGTTGGCAAACTGATGTCTCTGCTTAATACACTGTCCAGGTTGGTCATAGCTTTCCTTCCAAGGAGCAATTTCATGGCTGCAGCCACCATTTTTACTGATAATCATTTCACAAGCAGTAGTGTTTATGATGACATCTCTGCCAAAGAGTTACGTAAAGTTACTAAGTAAAGCCTTAACTGCAGTTGTCTCAGCTAATTCTGGTGGTAATATATATAGTTTCAAAGATCTATGATATACACACATACATATATATAAACACATTCACATATATGTGTGAGTATATATATACCAGATAGATAGAGATACATATACTTGGATGATTATAAACAAATATACATACATATATATATATAAGTTTATTTATTTTTGTATATAAGGTATACATGTGCATGTATACATAATTTTTCCTAATTGCACTCACTCTACACATTAATACATATTAATACAGTTTTAAATACAATTATACAGAAAGTATGAATTCTGAGGTCCTTAATATCTCTTAAGATTTGTTTGTGATTTGGGCTCTATGTATATGTCAAATTTAATCTCTTGCCTTGTATTTTCTGTAAAAGGAACATGACACCACTGGTGGGTTCTTATAAGTGCAGTGTTTTGCTTTGCCTTTTTAGTTCTGTGCATTTTGCTTACCCTTTGGTCAGTGAAATTCTCTACTCTTCCCCCTGTTCCATGACCTTTTACCTTGGAACTCCTGCTTACATCTTATGAATTAGTTCTGTCTCCTCTTCCAGGAGGCACTGACCTCACCTGGGTGGGATGTGCGCTGGTCCTCCTATTTCCGTTAGCTGTGCCTGTTATTTCACAGGTGCCTGTTGGAATCTGTACTAGATGGTGACTTCTGTCCGGTTTTGTGGTCTCTCTTCTGTGTCTTTCAGGCCTGGCCTTGATGAAAGATAGTGACCTGACAATATGTAGGGTTAATCACCCGTGCTTTCTCCCAGATATAGAACTTTTCTATAGTCAGTCCAAGCAATTTCATTCACATTTCTCCTCCATGCAGTTTTTGCACTACTGCTTCTCAGATGTCTAAGAATGTATTTCATGCTTCATTTAGTGTTCTGAGTTAGAAAAGTCAGTGTCTAGTTTGAAGAGATGTTAGCCACAAAAAGATAACACTTATATTCTGTTCCATTTCAGGAGACCCATCTTCCCAGTTGCAGGCTCAGGAACCTAAAAGTTCTGAAAATACACCAACTCTGCTGGAAGATTCCGGGTGTTATTTATCAAGTGAGCAGCAGACGCCCTCGGAGATGCCCCAGTGCTCTGGAGAGAGCCAGGTCCCCACCCCCTTCTGTCCCTGCCCATTGGGAGTAGGCCTTGTGCTCCCCCAGAAGAGCCTCTGGCTTCTCACATGCAGTTCTTGCAACATCTGCTTGGACTGAAGAACTTGACTGAGTCAGAGTATCTGAAAACAGACTTAAGCCACTTTGAAAATGCCTCTGCCACAATATCGGATTCTGTTTTTCAGTTGCTGGATGGCTTGATTGCTTTTTACCGAGCACCCAAACTTCCTTGTTCAAGTTTTTGGACAGAAGCTATTGATACTGTAGCTAGACTGATTGGTGATTGTAACTTATCTAATCATATTCTTAGAAAGTGTTCCAAAAAGTTGGAAGAGTTTGAGAAGACCCTGCTACAGGTTATTTTAAGGAACAACCATATCAATCGGGTAAGTAGTACGTTTCTTTTATGTGTGAAATAACATGTCAGTGATTTGGGTGAGCACACCGAGTGGGTAATGCCTATTGCGATTGCTTAGCCTCATGGCCCAGAATCTCCAGCTGGACAATGCTTTGTAGCCAATTGCGGCTCTGACCTGTCCTCACGACCCAGCTTTAGCATCTGATGTAATGGCTTTGTTCTCTATGTAGCCTGTGTTTAAGCTTGCGCTTCTCCACGTTGTTGTTCTATTGCCCAGTTGTGTCTGACTCTTTGCGACCTCACAGACTGCAGCAAGCCAGGCTTCACTGTCCACCACCAGCTTCTGGAGCTTGCTCAAACTCATGTCCATTGAGTCAGTAATGCCATCCAGCCATCTCATCCTCTGTTGTCCCCTTCTCTTCCCACCTTCTATCTTTCCCAGCATCAGGGTCTTTTCCAGTGAGTCAGTTCTCCACGTCAGGTGGCCAAAGGATTGGAGTTTCAGCTTCAACATCAGTCCTTCCTGTGAACATTCAGGACTGATTTCCTTTAGGATGGACTGGTTGGATCTCCTAGCAGTCCAAGGGACTCTCAGGAGTCTTCTCCAGCACCACAGTTCAGAAACATCAATTCTTTGGCGCTCAGCTTTCTTCATAGTCCAACTCTCACATCCAACATGACTACTGGAAAAACCATACCTTTGACTACATGGACCTTTGTTGGTGAGGTAATGTCTCTGCTTTTTTAATACACTGTCTAGGTTGGTCATAGCTTTTCTTCTATGGAGTAGGTGTCTTTTCATTTCATGGCTGCAGTCACCATCTGCAGTGATTTTGGAGCCCCCAAAATAAAAGTCAATCACTGTTTCCACTGTTTCCCCATCTATATGCCACGAAGTGATAGGACTGGATCCCATGATCTTAGTTTTCTGAATGTTGAGCTTTAAGCCAACTTTTTCACTCTCCTCTTTCACTTTCATCAAGAGACTCTGTAGTTCTTCTTCAATTTCTGCCAGAAGGGTGTTATCATCTTCATATCTGAGGTTATTGATATTTCTCCTGACAATCTTGATTCCAGCTTGTGCTTCATCCAGCCCAGCATTTCTCACGATGTATTCTGCTCATAAGTTAAATAAGCAGGGTGACAATATACAGCCTTGAAGTACTCCTTTTCCTATTTGGAACCAGTCTGTTGTTCCATGTCCAGTTCTAACTGTTGCTTCCTGACCTGCATACATATTTCTCAGGAGGCAGGTCAGGTGGTCTGGTATTCCCATCTCTTTAAAGATTTTCCATAATTTGTTGTGATCCACACAGTCAAAGACTTTGCTGTAGTCAATAAAGCACAGTAGATGTCTTTCTGGCACTCTCTTGCTTCTTCCATGATCCAGTGGATGTTGGCAATTTGATCTCTGATTCCTCTGCTTTTCTAAATCCAGCTTGAACATCTGGAAGTTCACGGTTCATGTATTGCTGAAGCCTGGCTTGGAGAATTTCGAGCATTACTTTACTAGCGTGTGTGATGAATGCAGTTGTGCAGTAGTTTGAGCATTCTTTTGCATTGCCTTTCTTTGGGATTGGAATGAAAACTGACCTTTACCAGTCCTGCGGCCACTGTTGAATTTTCCAAATTTCCTGGCATATTGAGTGCAGCACTTTCACAGCATCATCTTTGAAGATTTGAAATAGCTCCACTGAATTCCATCATCTCCACCAGCTTTGTTCATAGTGATGCTTCCTAATAATAATATGGCTTTATTATATAGTTTTTGCTTCCCTTGTTTATTTTAAATGGTTTTCAAAGGTTGACTCAGGGATTCTTTTATTGCAGGTAACATTTCAGGTAACCTGAAATTATTTTGCTGCTTGGCTCTTGAGACATAATAGAGAGCATCTCTTTTGCATAAACTTTGCTATCTTCCTCAATATCTGGTCCTTTGTAAATGCCTTCACATTTTAATCCTTTATAGTGACTACTAAAAATACCAAAGAGGAGACCAAGAGGTCCATCTAACTTATTTATGATATTTCACTGGGTAAAAGGTTCACAGAGTGTTGGACCTTGTTTTTGTTGACAACTCTCTGTCCCATGTTTGTTTCCCATGTTATCATCTAGTGCTTAGAGTTTTTGTACAACATAGGGCTTTACCTGAATTTTCCTAACTCTGACATAGTTGAACTCATAATCCAGTTTGTTGCACATCCATCTATTCTTTTCCTCTCTATTAAGGTGTTAAATTGATCAATATTATAAAAAACTTCACAATTTAGCTTTTGACATTTTGAAAGATACTACATTGGAAGGACTGATGCTAAAGCTGAAACTCCAATACGTTGGCCACCTCATACGAAGAGTTGACTCATTGGAAAAGACTGATGCTGAGAGGGATTGGGGGCAGGAGGAGAAGGGGACGACAGAGGATGAGATGGCTGGATGGCATCACCGACTTGATGGACGTGAGTTTGAGTGAACTCTGGGAGTTGGTGATGGACAGGGAGGCCTTGTGTGCTGCGATTCATGGGGTCGCAAAGAGTCAGACCCGACTGAGTGACTGAACTGAACTGAACTAAACTTTCTGTCTGGGGAGTGGAAATTTCTTTTTCTACCTAATATGGTCAATCAGAGACTAAGTATCAGATTATCCATGGTACATATCTGAGATGAATAATTTGTTTCTTAGGTATAGACAAATACCTCAGATACTTAATATTCTTTGTTTTTGTATCTTTTTGCTTTGTTTTTTTAATACTACTTTAAACAGGTTTTATGTGACTTGGCCTCTTCCAGATACTGGCATTCATAATCCTTATCAGTTACCAGATGATGCAAATATTTTTTCAGCTTAGTTTTTCTCTGAAGGATTGGCCAACACAAGAGTAGTTTGGGAACTATACATATAGAAGAAGGTTATCATGGTATAGTTTAGTCTGTGTATTTTTATAGCATTTCTCATGGCACAAGTCAGTGAAGAAGGAGTGAATGCATGGTTTTGTTGTTAGCCAATATGTCATTGTTATCTTAGTCTTGTGTCTCTCCGGGGAGCTTAACTTGGGTTGAGCTGTCCTCTAGTTGTAAATACCTCTACTTTCTGTGGAAAGTTAATTGTTGTCATTTAGAGAAAGTAGGATCATAAAATTGCTCACTGCGTTCACAATTAGGATGATGGTTTATAAATAAGTTTTAATGACATCATCTCTGGGGACTTCTTTTCTCCCCAGCAAAAGCACTTTGGATTAAGTCATTCAAACTTTTGTAATTGTTGCTACCATCATCATCATTATCACCATTGTCATTTTCTTCCGGATATGTTCATAGGGCTTTTTTAGTAGAAAAACTAAGGATTACTCTTTATAAATGCTTTTGTATGTTTTTTTAGCTTTCTTTGATAAACAATCTCAAAAATGAATATATTCTGAAATGAAATACAGGATGGCTCCTTTTATTGTATTTTTATGATACTATTCTTGATTTATTAAAACAAAATACCATAGTTCAGAGAAAGAAGATACTTTGGAAAAAAACCTGTTTCCATAGTTTGGAAGTGCTTAATTAATTATATTTCTTAAAAAACATGATTTGTGCTATTGATTTTATTAAACCTGTTTTTGTGTGATGTATAAGAAAGGGTATGGTATGAATACTTTAATATTCTGACTGAGGAATTCATGTATTTATAATTCATGTACAGCCAGGTTATAAATAAAACATTCAGCAACATATTTTCAGTACATTCAATGGTAAATTTTTCTGACCACAACTTAGTGTTTCTTGAATGATATTAATAAGAACTTGGCTTTGAAACTTAGTTTTTTCTTTAATAATATTAGTAAGAACTTGGTATGTTTCATAATTTGGAGGCATCATGCTGAATATTACTTATATTAGGATTGTGTGTGTGTGTGTGTGTGTGTGTATATATATGCACAATATATATACATATATATGTTCAAGAAAGAGGAGACTGGAATGAGATATCTTGGAGACTCTTTGGAATAATTCCCTGATAGTAGCTTGGTTAAAATTTATTAATAATTGTAAGGTAAGATATTTGGTTCATGACTTTTTTTAGATTTGGATAAATCTGATTTATTTTTGTACTTTTATAATATAACTTTCATTAGGTTTATTTAATACCATTTTTCTAAGGAATTATTGTCTTAGTTTCATATCTGTCCTGTATTTTTAGGATGACCAGTAGTAGGACTTGTGGGTATAATCTACACTGACATTTGACAGGTATCAAAGCTACCTGGCGTGAAACCAGGTCACCTACAGAGATCTGCACTGTTCCTGCTCTCAGGGTCCCAGGAAGCAGTCTTGACTTAACTTGGGTTGAGCTGTACTCTACTTACAGGCTCCAGTATGGCCCTTTCCTCATTCGCCTGTGTGCTTGCTTGGGGTCAGGAACATTTCCCTTTGAGTTATTTAATGCCCTTTGTTTGACAGCCTGACCTTGCCTATATTTCTAGACATCAAAAGGTGTTAATTTCTGTGATGAGAAATAGCATAAACTAATCCTAGTGTTGTACACTATTTCTTCAGAGGCCAGGGTATCATCATGGAAGTTTAACACTAGAATGCTTACAGTTGTATTTAGATTTTTCAATAGTATCTTTGTCTTAAATTCTCATTTAGGAAAGTGAATAATGATTTGAATTTAAATATCAAAACCTATAGTTGTCATTTCTAAATGTTGAGCTTTAAGCCAACTTTTTCACTCTCTTCTTTCACTTTCATCAAGAGGCTCTTTAGTTCTTTTTCATTTCTGCCATAAGGGTGGTGTCATCTGCATATCTGAGGTGATTGATATTTCTCCTAGCAATCTTGATTCCAGCTTGTGCTTCTTCCAGCCCAGCGTTTCTCATGATGTACTCTGCATAGAAGTTAAATAAGCAGGGTGACAATATACAGCCTTGACGTACTTCTTTTCCTATTTAGAACCAGTCTGTTGTTCCATGTCCAGTTCTAACTGTTGCTTCCTGACCTGCATATAGGTTTCTCAAGAGGCAGGTCAGGTGGTCTGGTATTCCCATCTCTTTCAGAATTTTCCACAGTTTACTGTGATCCACACAGTCAAAGGCTTTGGCATAGTCAATAAAGCAGAAATAGATGTTTTTCTGGAACTCTCTTGCTTTTTCCATGATCCAGCGGATGTTGGCAATTTGATCTCTGGTTCTTCTGCCTTTTCTAAAACCAGCTTGAACATCTGGAAGTTCACGGTTCATGTATTGCTGAAGCCTGGCTTGGAGAATTTTGAACATTACTTTACTAGCATGTGAGATGAGTGCAGTTGTGCAGTAGTTTGAGCATTCTTTTGCATTGCCTTTCTTTGGGATTGGAAAGAAAACTGACCTTTTCCAGTCCTGTGGCCACTTCTGAGTTTTCCTAATTTGCTGATGTATTGAGGGCAGCACTTTCACAGCATCATTTTTCAGTATTTGAAAGAGCTCAACTGGAATTCCATCACCTCCACTAGCTTTGTTCATAGTGATGCTTTCTAAGGCCCACTTGACTTCACATTCCAGGATGTCTGGCTCTAGGTGAGTGATCACACCATCATGATTATCTTGGTCATGAAGATCTTTTTTGTACAGTTCTTCTGTGTATTCTTGCCACCTCTTCTTAATATCATCTGCTTCTCTTAATATCTTCTTAATATCTTCTGTTCTCTTAATGAAAAGTGAAAAAGGAGAGTGAAAAAGTTGGCTGAAAACTCAACATTCAGAAAACGAAGATCATGGCATCTGGTCCCATCACTTCATGTGAAATAAATGGGGAAACAGTGAAATGGTGTCAGACTTTATTTTTGGGGGCTCCAAAATCACTGTAGATGGTGATTGCAGCCATGAAATTAAAAGACACTTACTCCTTGGATAGAAAGTTATGACCAACCTAGACAGCATGTTAAAAAGCAGAGATATTACTTTGCCAACAAAGATCCGTCTAGTCAAGGCTCTGGTTTTTCCAATGGTCATGTATGGATGTGAGAGTTGGACTGTGAAGAAAGCTGAGTGCCGAAGAATTGATGCTTTTGAACTGTGGTGTTGGAGAAGACTGTGGAGAGTCCCTTGGACTGCAAGATCCATCCAGTCCATCTTAAAGGAGATCAGTCCTGGGGGTTCTTTGGAAGGACTGATGCTGAAGCTGCAACTCCAATACTTTGGACACCTGATGCGAAGAACTGATTCATTGGAAAAGACCCTGGTGCTGGAAAAGATTGAAGGCAGGAAGAGAATGGGACGACAGAGGGTGAGATGGTTGGATGGCATCACTGACTTGATAGACATGAGTTTGAGTCTTGGTGTTGGTGATGGACAGGAAGGCCTGGCATGCTGCATTACATGGGGTGACAGAGAGTTGGACATGACTGAGCGAATTGAACTGACCTGTGGAGATGAAAGAGGGGACCATAAGCCAAGAAATGCAGACTGGAAAAAGGAAGTGGGGACTGACCCCCGCAAGGAGTGCAAGCCTGCTGGCCTCTTCACTTTGACCCAGTGAGACCCCTTCAGACTTCTGATCCCCAGAACTGTAATGGAATAAATGTGTGTTTTTTAAGCCACTAAGTTTATGGCAGATTGATACAACAGAAACAGAAAAAAATGCACACTATGTTTACCATTTTTATAGTGTTTTCACATCCATTCAGTTCAGTTCAGTTGCTCAGTCATGTCTGACTCTTTGCGATTCCATGGACCGCAGCACTCCAGGCTTCCCTGTCCATTGCCAACTCCCAGAGTGTACTCAAACTCATGTCCATAGAGTCGGTGATGCCATCCAGCCATCTCATCCTTTGTCGTCCCCTTTCCTCCCCTCTTCAGTCTTTCCCAGCATCAGGCTCTCTTTCAATGAGTGAGTTTTTCACATCAGTTGGCCAAAGTATCATTTCAGTTCAGTTCAGTCGCTCAG
The DNA here is from genome assembly GCA_006408695.1 of Aepyceros melampus. Classification (NCBI taxonomy): domain Eukaryota; kingdom Metazoa; phylum Chordata; class Mammalia; order Artiodactyla; family Bovidae; genus Aepyceros; species Aepyceros melampus. The sequence continues at coordinate 234,298 of SJXQ01012255.1, forward strand.
TCCTGTCCAACTCTTCGCGACCCCATGAATCGCAGCACACCAGGCCTCCCTGTCCATCACCAACTCCTGGAGTTCACTCAGACTTGTATCCATAGAGTCAGTGATGCCATCCAGCCATCTCGTCCTCTGTCGTCCCCTTCTCCTCCTGCCCCTAATCCCTCCCAGCATCAAAGTCTTTTCTAATGAGTCAACTCTGCATGAGGTGGCCAAAGTACTGGAGTTTCAGCTTCAGCATCATTACCTCATAATATATCCGTATGGTAACTCTGTGAGATAGGTATAGGGCTGGAATCCCCTGCCTCTGTGAGAAGTCCGCCCAGTGTCCCCGGCTTCTCCCATCTCCAGTCCACTCTGATCCCTCTCCCCTGGGTCAGACAGAGCTGTGTGCGGTTGTACGAGGCCTTGCTGCTGTGTCTCTGACCCGCTGCCGCAGGGCCTGCCGAGCCTTCTGCTCTCCAGCTGTTCCCTCCGGCCTTCCAGATGGAGCATGAGTTCACAGAGAAGCCTTCCCTTGTTCGCTGCCTCTGTCTCCCGTTCCTCTTGCTGATGAAGTCTCCTTCTGGTGAATTCACTGCCTGCATGCTCTGCAGGAGCTCTTGAGTGTGTTCGTCCTCCCGCAGAATCTGGTCTCCAGGCCTCAGGCCAGCCTGTCCTCTCCCCTTGTCCCCGTTGCTGTGTGCCGTCTGCTGGCAAGCTGGGGGGTCTGGTTATAGTTGGGGTGGATGGAGAGTTTAGGCTCCCCACTGGGCTTTGCTCCCGTGGTGGGCCGAACCACAGTTTTTTCCTGTCGTATTGGCAGCTTTGGGGAGATTATCTTTTAAAGCTTTCCATCTTGCTAGGATGCCCCTTTTCCATCCTTTGGCTGGGGGACCAGTCTTTTACTGTTGTTGATTTTGTCTGTGCCCATTGGCATTTCCATTTGTTCACTTTTTTTCAGCTCCAAATCTGGGATAAACGAGACAAAAAGGAAACCAGATCTATTGTTTGTTTTTGAAGGCACTTCCATACTGTTGTTCATAGTGGCTCTACCAATTTACATTCCCACCAATAGTGTAAGAGAGTTCCCTTTTATCTATACCCTCTCTGTCCCATTATTGGGCATATATCCAGAGAAAACCGTAATTTAAAAGGATAAATGTACCCCAGTGTTCCTAGCAGCACTATTTATAATAGCCAAGACATGAAAACCACCAAAATGACCATTGGGAGACAAGTGAATAAAAAAATATATATATATATACACACACACACATATATTAGAACATTACTCAGCCATGAAAAAGAAGGAAATCATGCCATTTGCAGCAATGTGGATGAACTTAGAGATGATCACACTAAAGCAGAGAAAGACATACCATATGTTACTAATATTTAGAATCCAGAACAGTGGCACAAATGAGATTATTTATGAAAGAAATGGAATCACAGATGTAGAAAACAAACTTAAGGTTATCATGGGGGAAATGGTGGAGGGGAGGAATAAACTGGGAGATTGGAACTGACATACACACATTATATATGCACAATATATAAAATGACCAGCAGGTACGTACTGTATAGCACAGGAAACTGTATACTCAATATTTTGTAATAACCTGCAAGGGAAAAGGATCTGTAAAAGAATATGTTATATATATATATATATATACATATATATATATAACATATTTTATATATATATGTTTTATTTATACATATATATATGTAACTGAATTATTTTGCTATGTACCTGAAACTAACACAACATTGTAAATCATTATACTTCAATTAAAAAAAAAAAAACACCTAAGGAATAACAAAAAAAAAAGGGAAAAGGAAATGAGAAAACTTACCACCTAGTCTTTCCTTTGGGCCTAAGGTTCATAGCCTGTCTGCCTATAAGTCTTCTTGGGTGTGTTTTAAACTCAATGCCCAGGGTTTTTAGTTGTATTTAGTGAGAGGTGAGAGATACCCAAGTCCACTTCCCAGAAGTGGAAACCCGTGCCTGTGTTTTCTTTCTTTTTTCCAGTCTGAAATTTTATTTATTTATTTTTTTTGCTTTGCAATACTATATTCGTTTTGCTATACATTGACATGAATCAGCCACGAGTATACATGAACTCCCAATCCCGACCCCCACCTCCCCGCTCCTGCCCCACACCCTCTCTCTGGATTATCCCCGTGCATCAGTCCCAAGCATCCTGCATCCTGCATCGAACCTAGACGTGCCTGTGTTTTCAAAATGCACCGTGTGCTGTAAGGACCAAGAGCTAGCCTGCTGCCATCCCCCAGCCCTTCATCCCGCTGAGACGCCACGGCCAGATCCATACTCCTGCTTTGCCGCCACTTAGACCTGTGCGTTTGGCTTATGCTGCTGTTTCTCGGGTTATTTTCTTTTTTTATCTATTCACTTTGTATCATAGAAGACAAAAATTTATGTCTTATGGCTGCCCTCTTCCAGTCATAGTTTTATCGTAACTTGTGGTTAAATCAATATTACATGTAACATATGAATATTATATAAATATATAAATTTTTAGCACTGGGACATCCTTTTTCATTTCCTTTTTGTACAACTTTTAAATTTTTTATTTGGATTTTTTTTTCCATTTGCTTACCTATAATTGATGCCTCTTTCAGATACTTTGACAGGGTTGTAAACATCCTCTCAGTATGGCCAAACAAATTAAGTCATTTATCAGTTCCACCTTTTATTTATTTATTTTTAAGGCACACCTTCTGGAGCCCTCCATCTTCCTCTTCTTATCTGGGCTGAGCTTTCTGTGTCTCTGCCCAGCTCTACTCCACGGGGGCTTCTTTCAATCACCACCCTGGGAATTCTCTTTGCTGCTTTCTTAGGCTGTATCTCAGAGGCTCTAGGCCTCATATATTCCTTTTCTTAATGTATAGCTTCATTTAGGTGATGCACATTCTTTGAGCTCACTTAGAATGGATACCTGGGATGTAAACTTTAAACATATTTGTTACTTAACATATTTTTATCCCAACTTTAAATTTTATTGGTGGATTAGTATAGATTTTTCTGGTTGGAAATCATTTTTTTCCATAGAATGTGAAACACTTGTATATTTACTTCTGCTTTACAATACTGTATTCGTTTTGCTATACATTGACTACATTTACTTCTGAATTCTAGTGTTGCTGTTGAGATTTTCAGTGTAATTCAATTGTGATTCCTTGCATGCGGCCTTTCTCCTATGCTCACACACCCAGAGAAGCACTTAGGATCCTTTTTGTTCTTATTGTTTTGTAGCCACAGGCTTCCCATTTGGATCAGTAAAGAATCTGATCCAAGAATTCGGATCGGTAAAGATTCTGTGTGCCAAGCAGGAGACACGGGTTCGATCCCTGGGCCCGGAAGATCCCCGAGGAAGAAAGTGGCAACCCACCCCAATGTTCTTGCCTGGGAAATTCCACGGACAGAGAAGTCTGGCAGGCTCCAGTCCATGGGGTTGCAGAAGAGCTGGGCATGACTTAGGGACTAAACAACCACCACAGCCACTGGGTGGTGTTGCTCAGTGTGGGTCTTCTGAAATTCTTTTTCTTGAGTCCTTGGTGGGTCTTTGAATCAGGGGTTTCATTTTTCAGTTCTGAAAAAGTTTTTGAACAGTTTTTCTCACATATTTTTGCCTTTTATCTCCTCTGTATCCTTTTTTTTTTTAATTGGAACAGTTCTTGGTCTAATCCTCTAGATTTCTTTTTTACTTGGATTGTTTATTCATTACACTTTTGTTTTTCCTAGGAGATTTCTTTCCTCAGCTTTTCTTTTAGCCAATCAATTGAAGTCATATTTCTATTCTAAAAATTATTAGTTCCTATGACTGTTCTCTTAATTGTTCCTTTTGATAGCTCCCAGTTCTTATTTTATATATGATAATATATAAAATATTTATATTTTCCCTGTGCCCTGCTTTGCCTCTGTTTTCTTCTGGTCTTAATTTCCCCATCTGCATTGATCACTGTTTTTCCTAGTTGTGACTTTCCATGCCTTGAAGCATAATAACCTGTTAAGATGGGCAGATTTAGGGGGCCACCTGACAGGTCACTTGGGGGAAGTGTGCATGCTGCTTGCAGGGGCACTGAGGCAGGGGGCAGCCTGAAGCGCCCTGGAGCTGCTTCAGCTTGCAGGGTTTGGTTGGGAAGGAGTGGAGCTTAGCGAGACATGTACCTAACATGATGGAGAAGGTCAAGTAATGATGATTCTTGCATGTTTTGTTAAATACTTGAGGTTCTTCTATAAGCCTGAGGTCTTGAGGTGTACAGTTTACAATTGCACGCACAGTTTTGTCTGTAGGAGCATGTGTTCTTGTTCCTAAGAAGGCACCCATCATTTTCATGTGGGTGAAATGATACTGTGATCCCCCTGGGAAACCATTGAGACTGATTTGCACAGCCTGCCCAAATAAATACCTTTTTATCCACATTCTGCCCCTTTTCAAAACATGGCTCAAATCTCACTTCACTTGTAAATTCTTTATCAATTTGATCCTGAAATGGGCTCCTCTTTTGAACTCCTATAGGAGTTACTGTCTGTGTAATTCACTGTTCAGTTTGCCATATGCTGTCTCAGTTTAGCTCATCTAGTATGGCTCAGATTTTTTAAATATTTTATTAGACCTGTCAAATATTTGTATTGCAGGCAAGAGTAGCTGAAGTTAGCATCCCTCAGATTTTGTTTACTAACACTGGCCTCCGAGAGGTAATATGTCGGGTTCCACATCTGTGAAAGGAAGCCAGTAAATGTGGTTTCCTTATAGGAGTGTTGGGAGTTTTCAGTGAATAGATGCGCATGAAGTGCTTATTAGCATGATACCTGGTGCCATGCAGTCTCCTGTGGAAGGGGCCCTATTCCTAATAGAATGGTGAGCTCATCTTAGGAGCAGAAGGAAGTATCTTTTTGAATTGAAGAAGACAGTGAAAACAAATGACAGGTTAAACTTCATATACCCCCATACATACAAGTACCATCTCCTGTATTTTGATCTTTTGCATGTGTGTGTTTAAAGCTAGTCATGTGGATAGCCCTAGAGTCTGTCATACAGAGTGAAAGAAAGAGAAAGACACATATCGTATATGAAGGCATAGATATGGAACCAAGGAAAAGGGCCCATGTGCACTTATTTGCAGGGCAGGAAGAGAGGCACAGGCATGGAGAACGGGCTTGTGGCCCCGGTAGGGGAAGGGGAGGGTGGGCTGAACTGGGAGAGTAGCGCTGACATTCGTACACTGCCGGGTGTAAAGCGGATAGCAGTGGCCCGCTGCTGCATAGCAGGGAGCTCAGCTCAGTGCTCCGTGATGACCTAGACGGGTGGGATGTGGGGGTAGGATGCTCAAGACGGAGGGGATGTATGTACACATACAGGTGATTGCCTCTGTTGTACAGCAGAAACTAACACAACATCGTAAAACAGTTATACTCCAACAATAAAAACATAAGTGAATAAAGTAAAACCTTTCTGAGCATTAGGTCTGTCTAACTGATGTGGAAGCACCTCCATGTAGCAGGCAGAGGGGCATCATCTCATGGTGTTACTAAAATCACTTTCAACAACCACAGCCTCCCACTGACTGATAAGCTTACTAGCAGGTTTCATGGATTTTTCTATTTTAATTATAGAAAATCTGTGTTAATTAGTAATAACTATTCACCTGTCATGCTTTCACTTACTCTGTGCACCCATCCCCTCCTGCTGAGCTGTGTTACGACCCCACTGTGAGTGTGGTAGCTGTTGATTCCCCCTTGACTGTCATTTTTGCCTGGATCCCTGATGCCGTGTCCTTCAGTCATAGACAAATCTGAAGATACATCTTATGAAATCAGACATCTTTTTTCACCACTATGTGTTTCCTCGTTGTGTCTTAAAGCTCAGTCATGCCACAGTCATATCAACTGGTAAAACATATTAATTTTTTAATTCACTTGTGTTCGGGTAGCAGTATTTGTTTTATCTTTGCCTGCTGAGTTAGGGCATCCCTGTAAAATGACACAGAATTTTACTCCTGCACTGACTTTCCAGAAAGCTTTACCTTGTTTTTGTTACAGGTCTTCATCAGTTTCTTGAAGTTCGCCTTGTGGATTTTTAATGGTACCCACAATCTGCTTTGTTTTAGGATACTCCTGGGAAACAGAAGTTGTGTCTAAGGCTAAGGCTCCATGCCTCTTTGCATCCTTGTGCAGGGTTGTGTTTAAAAAAAAAAATCTGGGCTAATATTCCTGTTCAATTTCTGTTCAGTTCAGTTGCTCAGTCGTGTCCGACTCTTTGCGACCCCATGAATCGCAGCACGCCAGGTCTCCCTGTCCATCACCAACTCCCGGAGTTCACTCAGGCTCACGTCCATTGAGTCCGTGATGCCATCCAGCCATCTCATCCTCGGTCGTCCCCTTCTCCTCCTGCCCCTAATCCCTCCCAGCGTCAGAGGCTTTCCCAGTGAGTCAACTCTTTGCATGAGGTGGCCAAAGTACTGGAGTTTCAGCTTTAGCATCATTCCTTCCAAAGAAATCCCAGGGCTGATCTCCTTCAGAATGGAGTGGTTGGATCTCCTTGCAGTCCAAGGGACGCTCAAGAGTCTTCTCCAACACCACAGTTCAAAAGCATCAGTTCTTTAGTGCTCAGCCTTCTTCACAGTCCAACTCTCACATCCATACATGACTACTGGAAAAACCATAGCCTTGAATAGATGGACCTTGATTGGCAAAGTAATGTCTCTGCTTTTTAATATACTATCTAGGTTGGTCATAACTTTTCTTCCAAGGAGTAAGCGTCTTTTAATTTCATGGCTGCAGTCACCATCTGCAGTGATTTTGGAGCCCCCCAAAATAAAGTCTGACACTGTTTCTACTGTTTCCCCATCTATTTCCCATGAAGTGATGGGACGGGTTGTACTTGATTTAATAGGCATTTACTGAAACGAGTTGTAACATAAACTAAAATCTTGATACTCATTTGATCACTGCATAAATCAGACATTCCTTTGATTTACAAAGAAGTGTTTAACTTGCAGTGCTCATGAGGAGGACAGAAGGCTAGACAGAATAGAACGTGGTTCAGTTACTTTCAGAGCACAGTTTATCTCTTCCTAAGATAACTGAACAGCAGTCTACCTTCTTGTTATCTTTCATAGCTTGGGAAGCACCCTCACCAGGAGTTTATTATCTCTTCTTACAGCAACTCTGTGTTTATGGTTGTTATTACTGTCTTCAGTTTATAGAGGAAAAAAATTGAAGATAGGCAGGTTAAAGGACTCATTACTTTACTTAATTAGATACTTAATTAACCAGTCATGGAAGAGCTGGATCTCAAACCTATAGTTGTGACCACAGATTCTTTCCCTCATTCTACTATATCTTATTTCCATCATTAGTTTAAAAAAAATTATCCATACAAAAAGAAGTAAACTGACTTCAGTTTATGGGATAGCAAAAAAATCCATTTGAAATCAAAGACCTTAGCACTATTTCTGTCAATTTTATAAGAATATTTGTTTATAGTTTGCTAGGGTAAGTTTCTGGAGAAGGCAATGGCACCCCACTCCAGTACTCTTGCCTGGCAAATCCCATGGATGGAGGAGCCTGGTGAGCTGCAGTCCATGGGGTCGCTAAGGGTCGGACATGACTGAGCGACTTCCCTTTCACTTTTCACTTTCATGCATTGGAGAAGGAAATGGCAACCCACTCCAGTGTTCTTGCCTGGAGAATCCCAGGGACGGGGGAGCCTGGTGGGCTGCCATCTATGGGGTCACACAGAGTTGGACATGACTGAAGTGACTTAGCAGCAGTAGCAGGGTAAGTTTCTGCATTTTATTCTATGCACAGGTTATATTTATAGAAAGGAAAATAAAGCTACTGCTCTATGTTATGATATAAGGTCACTGTTCCTTTGTTTTCTCTTTATTGGCTATAAATAACATTCTGTTGGAGACTTTATAATAGCATATTGAGCCTTACAGCACTAGTTTCTAATTGAATATAAACTATGTGGTTTTGCTTGTGTCTGCATAAAAATTAAAATGTCTCCCTTCCTGTTTTAATAATTTGTATGAAGTACATTTATATTTTGATGTTTATAAATTTATAATAGGAATTTGAAGCTATCATTTTTTTTGGTATATTTTTCCCATTGAGTTCTGAATCTGCATCAAGTATCCACTGCACTTAGTTGTCAATCTTTTAAGGGTTGGGAAAGCTTAAATCAAAGCTTTCAAACATGGGACTTGGAAAAATCAAACAATCCCGAGAATGTTAAAATTGCTTTCTCGTTGTTTATAGGGAACAATGATTTTGAAGCAGGACATTTTACTTTGAGCATATAATTAACCATTAACCTGTTTACTTGTTTTTCCTGTGGTATTTTTCATATGCTGGGCCTGTGACATAAAAAATGGGATCCCTCTCATGGGCTGGGCTCTGTCAGAGATACTGGATGTACTCTACTTGACTAATGAGACACAGTCTCAGACTTGAAAGTGAGAGTACCTAGTAGTCTAGATAGCTATAAAGTAATGTGGCTTCCCACGTGGCGCTGGTGGTAAAGAACCCGCCTGCCAGTGCAGAAGACTTGAGAGGCAAGTTCAATTTCCTGCGTCGGGAGGATCCCCTGGAGAAGGGAGTGGCTACCCGCGCCAGTATTCTTGCCTGGGAAATACCTTGGACAGTGGAGCCTTGCAGGTTGCAGTCCACGGAGACGCAAAGAGGTGGACACGACCAAAGTGACTTAGCACGCACACATGAAATAACAGGTGTGTAAAAACAGAAACAATGAGGGTAAATGAGATAGAATAAAAGAAAAGCCCTAATCTAAATTGGTGAGACATGCAAAGCCTCATTGACGAAGAAGCTTTTAAATAGAATTAGAGGGAGTTCGAAGTAAGGACTTTGGTGCCAGTGGTCATGGTGTGTCCCTGAGACAGGATGGGTGTGTGGTTGGAAGGAGGCGGGTGCTCCAGTTGAGAGTGGGGTGGGCAGAGTTGTCTAATAAGTTTGGAAAGTATGGACTGGAAGGCATTTGTAGGTTATATCCTGTATTCATTTCCTGGGGCTGCTGAAACAAATGATCACAATCTTGAAGGCTTAACAACAGAAATTTATTCTCCCACAGGTCAGTGGCCAGAAATCTGGAATCAAGGCGTCTTTCTGTGGAGGTGTAGGGAGAATGTATTCCTTGCCTCTTCCAAATCCTGGTGGCTTCTGGCAGTGCTGAGTGGTGGCTGCATCCGGCTCTGTTCCGTCTTCACTGCATGTCCGAGCTCCCTGTGCCTCTTACTTCTGAGGATAATGGTGATGGCATTTAGGGGCTTCCTAAACAATCCAGGGTGCTCTCTTCATTTCAAGATTCTTTACTTAATGACCATCACAGAGACTTTTTTTTCCTAAATAATATGGTGACATTCACAGATTACAGGGACTTGATGTGACATCTTTTGAGGGGCGTTTATCAGCCTACCACACCGATCCGGAGTTTATTTCCTCTCTTGCCCTTGGACCTTATTAAAATATCTTTCTTTGTCTACATGCAGGCCATGCATGTGTTGTGCATGCCTCACTCCTTAACCAAGGATGCTTCTCATCTCATCCCCTTGCCTGGAATAGGTATATAGGCATTTCAGCCCATTGAGTTTCCAGCAGAGGCTTTCTCTGGGCTCCTGGAGAAGTGTCTTCTCATTCTCTGAAAGATTCCTAAAAACAAGTCTCCATGCCTTCTCTGGCTAGTGTCTTTTGAGGATGCAAAGCAGGGACTCAGTCATCATGCTCTCATCTGAAGGACAGAACAGATAGGTAAAGGAGGGTAAACTCCAGAGAATCACAGGGAATCCAGCCAGAACTTGTCAGCCCTGCAGGCTTCACAGTCTCTGGATTTCCATCCATAGAAGTCAGTGCATTTCGTTAGCATTTAAAGTGGCTTGAGTTGGGGTTCATGCAGCTGGCAGCCCACAACATCTCTTGGATGGGCTGTGGCAAGGAATTTGGATTTTATTTGCTATGAAATGGAAGTCTTTGATTTAGGTTTCAAAGCCTCACTGAGTGGGGATAACTGATTAGAAGGGACAAAAGGTGGAAGTAGAGAAGCCATTTAAGTTATGTTGCAGTCCAGGTGACTGGATCGTGGTTTACACTAGAGTGTAAAGGCAGAAATGAGAACAGTGATACAGGTTTAAAATGTATACTGAAGACAAAAGCATGTACTACAGGATTTCTCACTAAAGTTGGTAGACTGAGGACAGATATCTGATGTGGCTTCTACCCTGATTAAAACAATAGTAAAGGACTTAATTTTTTTTAAGGCATAATCATATGGGGGATATGGGAAACCAGACAATAGCAACAATTAGAAGCTGGAAAGGACTTGAACAATTGGTAAATGCCTTAGGAGATCTGAGAAAACAGAATGGTAAGGACCTTTTGAGAAAGCTATCATCCAAACTAATTTTCACAGTAGACTTGCCAACAACCTGGAAATTAGCTTTGTTAGTTACTTCTAGAAGAGAAAGTGGAGGCCAGGTGCTGGAAGGTAAGATGAGGAGGTTTGGTCAGAAGTGTACTCGGGAAGCATTAGAGCCCAGGACCAAGGACAGCGCCCCCTGCACGCCCCGCTCACCTGACCCCGTGCACCTCCCATGGCAGGGATGTGCCAGTCCCACAGCTGGAGGAGCCTGGAGACTTACTCTCTGGAAACAGTAGTAGTAGTAGTAGTAATCATAAAGCATCTTCCGGGGAAAATTAGAATTGAGGGTACAAGTGCTGTATTTTTTAAATGGAAATTAAATAAACACACATGTACCGTTGTTGATACCTCTGTAGCTTTCTTATCCCGTGTGACTACAAAACACTGGCAACAAGACCTTTAACTGTCAGACAGCAGATGAGACATTTTTCTGGGAACATTGAACATCCCTGGAGGAAACACGGATGCACTGAAATCAGAGTTTCCCTAAAGGGAGCAGCAGCAGGGCGCCCTGCACCAAGGCTTGGTGCACTGACTCTGCCCACAAGCCAGAGCTCTGTGAGCCTTCAGTCTTGGCACTAAGAGGCACGATTAGCAGGTTTCTGAGGGCAGCGCCCAATATGAAAGTTAGGTCCTGAAAATAATTGGGTGGATTCAAAGAGCAGACAGAGAGGCAGGGGAAATCTTCCAGAATGTAAGGAAATAAGTCATAGAAAATCAGTGAGCAAAAAAAAAAAAAAAACAACTTTAGGGCTGATTTTTGGAGTTGAACATTTGCGTAATGGAGTTCCAAAAAGAGGGAAGAAGAGAAAATAAGAAGAAACCATTGAAGATACAATTTAAGCAATTTCCTAAAAGTAAAAAACCTGCATTTCTAGATCATCAGCCCACCAAGTACCCTGTACTTGAGTGAAAATAAACTGAGGTTATCACCATGAAATTTCAGAATACTAGTTCAAAGAAAAGATGTGCTATCAGAGAGAAGAGGGAAAAAATTTAAAGTTTACAAGCCAAATACCAAGAATGTACATGTTTCAGATTTTTCAAAAGCAAAAACAGCGGAAGAATTGAAGACAATGAAATCTTATGAAATATTTTCCAGGAAATGTATTTCCAGCTTAGGATTTAGTACTTGATCAAACTATCAATCAAGTGTAAGAGTAAATGAAGGTATTTTCAGGCATATTAGGTCTAAAATAACACCTCCCATGTATGTACTCTTTCTCAGGGCACTATTAGATGGTATTGTCTCACAAAATGAGCTGGTGAACCAAGAATAGAAAGCAGCAAATATAGGAAACTGAAGAACAACACACAGTGGGAGGCGCTGATGCTGAGGGAAGTTTCAGGATGACTGTCTGGCACAGGGCTTAGAGAGCAACCTCATGGACTGAAGTCAGAGACTCTAGCAGAGAGCGTTTAAGAAAGTAAGCAGAATATGCAGTGTAGGAATATCTTCAGAGTGAATTAAGATAGCTGTAGAAGAATTTGGGGTGGAATTTTATTAGATGCATAAAAATTAATCAATGAATAAAAACAATTATTAATTTCAGGTAAATGTGCATCAGTAGGAAAAACATATAGTAATCTATGTGGCTTGGCTGTGCATGGTGTTTACATAGTTGCCATGATATAAGCACAGAGTAAATATCAATCCAAAATCATGGATAAAAAGTATATGTATTTGAGAGAGACAGAGAAAGAGAGAGGAGGAGGAGGTTGGAATGGAGATGAATGCGGGCAAAGACAGTACCTTCCATAGAAGGGAAAACCATTATTTTTTAAGACGTATGGTATTTATAATAGTGAAGGTAAATACCAGAAGAATCAACTAGAAGAGTTTCAAATGAGAGTGACGTTAGAGGGTGATAGAGTACTACTCTCTTTGGGATAAATGCTGTGCAACTATCATGGAAAATATATGCTTGAAATGCTTTAATAAAAGCCAGGAAATGGAAGTATGTTAGAGGGAGAATCCACTGGATTTGGTTATGGACTTGATGTTGGGCGTGAGGGAGAAGTAGACATCAAACGGTATTCCTGGTCCTCAACAAGCCCGTGAACAGAAGTGCCGTTTACAGGCTGGAGGAGGATAGACAGATGGGAGGAGGGACAGACTGAGACTGGGGTGGTGGGGCTGGGGCTGGGGGTGAGGAAACCAGCCTCCTTTCGGGACAAGGTGGGTCTTATGTTGACTGTAAGATGATGTGCTTAGCAAGGAGGTTGGCTTTATCAGTCTGGATCCCACAGGAGAGAACTGACCTGGGCATTGTTAAGTCTTCATCGGCATACCGAGGTTGTTTCAAGCTGCAGGAAGACAGGTCACAGGAAGAAATGGAGGAGGGCCCAGCACAAGCCCTGGGAGCCCTGGGTGTGCAGGCTTCTGGTAGCGAGGAAGGAGCCGGCAAAGAAGAGAAAAAGAGGACTGAGGGGTAGGAGAAAAGTTAGCAAGTGTTGTCATGAAGTGAAGAGAAGAGGGTCTTTCACAGAGAAGAGGCTGGTCTTGCTGCAGGGTGCTCAGAGCTCTGCGTACGTAACTGTGGTTTTACAGAACTTCGTGTTACCTGGTGCCTCAGACGGTAAAGCGTCTGCCTGCAATGCGGGAGACCCGGGTTCAAGCCCTGGGTCAGGAAGATCCCCTGGAGAAGGAAAAGGCTACCCACTCATTAAGTCTTCATCGGCATACCGAGGTTGTTTCAAGCTGCAGGAAGACAGGTCACAGGAAGAAATGGAGGAGGGCCCAGCATAAGCCCTGGGAGCCCTGGGTGTGCAGGCTTCTGGTAGCGAGGAAGGAGCCGGCAAAGAAGAGAAAAAGAGGACTGAGGGGTAGGAGAAAAGTTAGCAAGTGTTGTCATGAAGTGAAGAGAAGAGGGTCTTTCACAGAGAAGAGGCTGGTCTTGCTGCAGGGTGCTCAGAGCTCTGCGTACGTAACTGTGGTTTTACAGAACTTCGTGTTACCTGGTGCCTCAGACGGTAAAGCGTCTGCCTGCAATGCGGGAGACCCGGGTTCAAGCCCTGGGTCAGGAAGATCCCCTGGAGAAGGAAAAGGCTACCCACTCCAGTACTTTTGCCTGGAGAATCCCATGGATGGAGAAGCCCGGTAGGCTACATTCCATGAGGTCACAAAGAGTCCGTACAACTGAGCGACTTCACTTTCACTTTCCATAGAACTTGGTGCTGTCGCCATGCGATTCCTGAGGATGCGCTCAGTCTCAAAGCACTGGTGGCCATGTTGTGACTTGCACACAGACACCTTAATATTTGAGTTAATGCTGGGGAAACGTATAGATAATTCAAAATAATAATTAAAAATTGTATATTCTTTTAAAGTATGCGGTCACTTTTGGATTTGACTTTGGTTGGAACCTGTCGATTTGCCTTACCATGACTGGTCTGTATGGAAAGATGTTATGACATTTACCAGAAATGTCTTTTTTGTTGATAATTTGTCACTTCCCTAGGCTTCCATCTCTCAGTTCTCTCTGTCAGTGCTATTTTCACCCCCTCTGACCCCCGCTTAGTACTAGGCTTTAATGCTTTATTTCTACACTTTTATTCAGAAACTCTTTGAAAAAGCAAAAGAGCATGGCATTGAGTTGGCTGTAGTTGTTCATTTTCACGTGAAGAGCTCTGAACACTTGAAAACAGAAGGTGTCATGTCCTAATGGAGAAGCTCCTGTGACCATTTGGGGATGGCCTGGTCATTACTTCAGGTTCCTTGGGAATGTCTGGGAGTCTGAGTATTGAATAGTAGTCACCTTAATAGGGATGTGTCCTGGAAAATAATAGCCGTTCTTGGGAGAGTGCAAAGCATGAAGACTCTTTCAGCTCAACCTGAGGAAGAGCAGGTTACGATAAGGATGAATGCAGACAGGCCAGGAACGCTGGTCACATGGTGTCTCTTTTTAGGTTATATGGGCGTGGATCTCTTCTCCTGCTTCTCTAGCTGACTTGTAATTTTGGCTTCCTGTCTTTTATCTTTTCTCTGTGTCATGACCTTTCTGTTCTCCTGTGCTTGAAACTAAGGGTCAAGTCCAGTCTGTGTCGTATTAAAGCCTAATTAAATTAAATAATTCTAATTCTAATATAGTCTTACTGAACAGAATAATTGAATTAATGAGTAAGTAGCTAATGTTCCTTCTATTAAAAGTATATGTGACGATCAGCATGCCAGAATCACCAGATGTACTCAAAAAGCCTCCCAAATGAAGATTAATACTTAAATGTAGAATGTCCTTTTATGGTGAATCTTGGTAAAGTAGACCGATTCTGTGCCACATGATAATTAAAGATTGTTTTTATAGAGCTGGACAGATACCATCTTCCCTTTTCTCTGTTGAGAAATGCAAAATCTCAGCACCCCTCACCCCCATCTTTGAAGTCGGATTCTGCATTTTAACAAGATCCCTAGGTAATTCATATTCATATTAAAGTTTGAGGTGCCCTGAATTAAAAGGTAAATTTTGATTCTGATTATCCAGTAATGAAGGCCTGTATTTATTGATTTATTGCTAAGTTCTTTGCAGGATTATTTCACTTAATCCTTATAACAACCCAAGAAAGATATTTTTTATTATCCTTATTTTGCAGATGGAGAAATTGAGCCATAAAGAGTTCTAAAAACTTCATAGACATAGCTGGGCAGACCCTGGATCCGGTCCAGGCAGTCCTGCTCAGCAGGCTCTGTTCTTCGACAAGACAGTCCCTGCGTCCCCAGAGCTCTGGTTCATCCTAACTCCTAGTCACTCAGCACCCTGTGCTCCCCTGGTGTGGTGTCTGTCATCGAAGCTCAGGGAATCTCTCTCTTCCTTGTACCTTAGCTGGAAAAGTGTTTGAGGGGAATGCGCACCTTCTGTCTGCCCTGGAGGATGTTCGCCTTGTCTCTGCCCTCGTTACCAGAGGGTTTTAGAGCCATGTGCATGGGTTGTGTGCCTGCTGTGTGTCAGCCATGAGGAGGCAGGCAGAATGGAGCAGGGGAAATGTTATGAACACGGTCTGGATTCTGGCATTTGGAGCTCTCTTAGGGAATTGTTGGTTAGGGTTAAGGGGAAGATGAGAGGAGAGTCCAAGTCCCTCTGGATCTATGCTGTGTGCCTAGTCGCTCAGTTGTGTCCGATTCTTTATGACCCCATGGACTAGCCACCAGGCTCCTCTGTCCATGGGATTCTCCAGGCAAGAATACTGGAGTGGGTTGCCATGCCCCCCTCCAGGGGATCTTCCCAATCCAAGGATCAAACCCAGGTCTCCTGCATTGCAGGTGAATTCTTTACTAAGCCACCAGGGAAGCCCAACATATCCTGAAGCTGTGGAAGGAGATGAATCTTTCATATCCACCTGAGACATGATTTTACACATAAGGGGAAGGATTTCTTTTTCAGAAAAATATCCTAATCTACTCAAGTTTTTAAAGAAGTTTCACTGAGTTATGAGTTATACATATTAAAATACACAGTTTGATAAGTTTTCATTTATTTGTGTGCAGCTATTTTCTCAGGAGACAAACATTGTTTTACTACAAAATATGAAAATGGAATATGTGGAAAGTTTAAGCCAGTGGTTGAGATCTTGGCCAAATGGTTGAATCTTGCTCTTTTGATAAGGGAAGGAGTCGAGAAGAGAGAAGTCACAGGCTGACTTCAAGCGGAAATGGACAGGGTGCACTTGGGATTGGAATAAAGGAATATTGGGGCTGCTTCCCTAATTTGACAGCTGAGACTTCCCTGGTGGCTCAGAGGTTAAAGCGTCTGCCTGGAATGCAGGAGACCCGAGTTTGATCCCTGGGCTGGGAAGATCCCCTGGAGAAGGAAATGGCAACCCACTCCAGTACTCTTGCCTGGAGAATCCCATGGAGGGAGGAGCCTGGTAAGCTACAGTCCGTGGGGTCACAAAGAGTCGGACACGACTGAGTGATAAGAAGGAAGGGAAGCTCATTTATTATCATGTGTGCAAACAAAAGGGTTGCTGTATGTAGCTGTGGCTGAACCAGAAGCATGGCCATCACTGCTCATCCGTGCTTTGCATATTAAAGTAACAAATTATGAGTTTTGAATGAATATGTATTGAGCATATGTAAAATTGGCTTCCCAGGTGGCTTAGTGATAAAGAATCTGCCTGCCAATGCAGGAGATGCATGAGATATGGGTTCGATCCCTGGGTTGGAAAGATCCCCTGGAGAAGGAAATGGCGACCTACTCCAGGATTCTTGTCTGGAGAATCTCATGGACCCAGGAAGTCATGAAGAATCGGACATGACTAAGCAAACACGCATGCACATACATAAAATCACTTACTATTTTTCATCAAAGGCCTGCTGCTAAGTCGCTTCAGTCGTGTCTGACTCTGTGACGCCATAGATGGCAGCCACCAGACTTCCCCGTCCCTGGGATTCTCCAGGCAAGAACAGTGGAGTGGATTGCCATTTCTTTCTCCAGTGCGTGAAAGTGAAACGTGAAAGTGAAGTTGCTCAGTCATGTCCAACTCTTAGTGACCCCATGGACTGCAGCCCACCAGGCTCCTCCATCCATGGGATTTTCTAGGCAAGAGTACTGGAGTGGGGTGCCATTGCCTTCTCACATCAAAGGCCTGCTGCTGCTGCTGCTAAGTCGCTTCAGTTGTGTCCAACTCTGTGCGACCCCATAGACAGCAGCCCAGCAGGCTCCCCGGTCCCTGGGATTCTCCAGGCAAGAACACTAACTTCAAATTCGTGTCAGCCTATTGCTGATTAAATATAGCACGTATAGTAGTAGACCTCCATCTTAGCTGACTTTTATTTCTCTTTAGGGCGCTTACCTGAAGTTCAGGAAGAGCCGTCATATTTCTATGTAAATCTGTTGTTTTCCTCCACTCCTGTGTTGTTGTCTATTGCAGCTTTGCACTTTCAGAGGAAAAACTATGGTGTGCATTTGTCCAGGAAATAGAAGACTTGAGCTTTCTGTGCATTCCAGGGATCACTGTCTGAAAGATGGGCACTCTCCTCCAAACTATTTCCTAACAATCAGAGGACAGTATAGGCTCGTCTAAGAGGAGTATAGTTGGATGAATTGGAGTGTAGGTGAGCATATATATGGTAATATATACTTAGTCTGTGAGATGTATATACCTATGGTTATAAAAGGGGAAAATGGCAAAATAATTTTAAAAACACACCTCCCTTCTTAATGAACAGCTCATTTTAGTTTTCAGATGTGTTCCATTTTTTCCTGTGAGTCTTAATAAAAACCATGAAAAAATCTGATAAAGCTGATCTCTCAACATAGTTTCAGATGCTAAGGCAAACAGAAAATATAATAATAAGATCTGCTGCATTCTTGGCTTTGTAAATAATTGAAACCGGAATAGGCTTAGAAAGGTCTCTTCATTTCCTTCACCAGGAGTTTTACCTTGTATTGTAGAAGATAGTTATTCTGAAATATGACATTAAGTTTTGTCCAGAGTAAGATTTTCTTTTATGTTAGCCATTTTCATGAATATTTCTGTTATTTTATGAGAGGCACTTTAAAAAAAAAAAAGAACATGTTCTTCTTTCTCAAGATGGCTTTGGCTATTCGAGGTTTTTTGTGTTTCCATACAAATTGTGAGATTATTTGTTCTAGCTCTGTTAAAAATACCGCTGGTAGAATGATAGGAATTGCATTGAATCTGTGGATTGCTTTGGGTAGTATACTCATTTTCACTATATTGATTCTTCCGATCCATGAACATGGTATATTTCTCCATCTATTAGTGTCCTCTTTGATTTCTTTCATCAGTGTTTTATAGTTTTCTATATAGAGGTCTTTAGTTTCTTTAGGTAGGTATATTCCTAAGTATTTTATTCTTTTTGTTGCAATGGTGAATGTAATTGATTCCTTAATTTCTTTTTCTACTTTCTCATTATTAGTGTATAGNTTTCTCCATCTATTAGTGTCCTCTTTGATTTCTTTCATCAGTGTTTTATAGTTTTCTATATATAGGTCTTTAGTTTCTTTAGGTAGGTATATTCCTAAGTATTTTATTCTTTTTGTTGCAATGGTGAATGGAATTGATTCCTTAATTTCTTTTTCTACTTTCTCATTATTAGTGTATAGGAATGCAAGGGATTTCTGTGTGTTGATTTTATATCCTGCAACTTTACTATATTCATTGATTAGCTCTAGTAATTTTCTGGTGAAGTCTTTAGGGTTTTCTATGTAGAGGATCATGTCATCTGCAAATAGTGAGAAATTTTAATTTGGTTATACTATTTCTAAAATGAAGATTCTAAAATAGAACTCAGCCTATTAAACAATGAGGAGTTTCTCCAAAGCTGATCAATGGAACTTAGGTTCCTGTGTTTTTTTTTGTTTGTTTGTTTTTAAGAATTAAATAGAATACATATTATACTTGCATATTGTTTATGGACTGATGTCTGTAAGTTATTTTAGCCTAAATGAAATACAGACATACCTTGTTTTATTACATTTCATTTATGCCTTTCTCAGATAACGTGGTTTTTACAAATTGAAGATTCATAGCAACTCTGTGTTGAGCAAGTCTATCAGTGCTGTTTATTTATTTATTTTTTTCAAATAATATCCGGTCCCTTTGTCTGTTTGTTGCAATGGGCAATTCTCTCAGTATTTCAAACTTTTTTCTTTATTATTGAGCCGTGATCATTGATATTACTAATGTGAAAAGATTATGGCTTAATGAAGGCTCAGGTGATGGTTAGCATTTGTCAGTATAAAGTATTTATAAATTAAAGAATGTACATTTCTTAGATATAATGCTATTGCACACTTACTGGACTACATCATAATGTAAACATAACTTTAATGTACACTGGGAAATCAAAAAATGTGTATGACTCCCTTTTTTGTGATATTGTCTTTATTGCAGTGGTCTGGAACTGAATCTGCATATCTGTGAGGTATATCTCTACTTCAGTTTGCACTTCAGGAGATCTTTATTTATTTGCTTATTAATTTTTATTTTTGGTTTGGTAAATAAAAACATTGCTCATGAAAATGAACTAATTTTATTGTTTATACTATAATTTTTGACAAAATATCTTTTACAGCAATCAATATGGTTGATTTCTGGAAAAAATACTAGTAAGCATATCTTACCTGTAAAATATTGGTAAATGTACAGACTGCAATAAAAATATAGATTTATTCCTAGAAATAATGAGCTTAGCGTCTAGCAGAGGAACAGAGTGTTAATTATGTAAGTTCATTAGGTATTTCCATCTGTAGCATGAAAATGGTTCTTTAGCCCTTTGAAACCATCTATTTTTTTCAAAATAACATTTTTACTTTATGTAAAACACTTATATATAGTAAACTTTATAATATACTTCAATTTCAGGGAAATAATAACAACTCATTATTTCTGAGAAGTCAGTGTTTACTCAAAGGAGGTTTTTCTGAAAATTAAAATATTTTGTTGACATAAAAATGGAAGACAAATTTCTGCTTTCATAAAATCCATTTACTACATGTCCTCTATGTGAAAGAAGTCAAGAGAAACTATTGAGTGATTTCTGATATTGCTATAAAAACTGAACATGTTTTGAGAAAAGCTTCATAGCACCTGGGTATATCAAACATGTGAAACAGTTTTTATTCACAATATTCACTATATCAGATAGTTGTTGAGGTTGCTGTATTTTTTAGATATTTAACTATAACTGGTAAGGCTCTCCAGCTTCATAATGACAGGAAGAACTTAGGATATGTGCAATGATTTATTAAAATATGGACTGATTGAATAAATTCCAAACCCTATAATTATTTCTGGTATAATTCCCAAAATACAGAAGAAATTTGGTCATTGAAATATTATGTCATCTTGTTTGAGGATTGGGCATTAAACTCATGAGGTAGCACTGGTGGGAGATGTCTGAAAATCATTTTCCAGTTTTTATTTGTTGTGCTTTTGCTGTTAGTGATGGTGATTTTCCAATCTAATAACCACAGATATAACTAATCCATCTTCTTGTTTGTCAGTTGGTATGTTATATGTGAAGGATAACAGGGTTGCAGCCATCATGACACCAATCAGAAGATCAAACTGACAGCAGTTAACATCAGATTTTTGATATCACTGATGTACTGTTTGCAAACCTGCCCTAACATAAGATGCTATATGTGTGAGTGATATGCACTGTAAGTATTTAAAGTAGTTTAAATACATGCACACACATTTGTGTCTATGTGGTTTTTATATTCTTTGTTCCTTGCTGTCAAAAGCATCTTAAATGACATGCTTGTTAAATAGCATTGTTAAATGTAATTCTCAAGAACACAATCTCTGAAGTCAGTTCATCTGAAGTCAATCCATTACACACTGTTTCAAGCTGTGGGACAATTATCAAGTTGTCAATCTCTCTGGACCTAATATACAGTTCCTGTATGAAGAAGCTTGTCATGAAAATTAAATAAGACAACTAATGTCCATCCTTCAAAGACTGCCCACAATTTTGGGGGTAGAGAATGCATGTTAACTCACGGTAGCATTGTTGCAGATGGATACCCTGTGACTCAAGCATTTGACGATAAGAGTACCTATCTATAAGTCTTACCAAAATTTCCCTCACAATACGGATTCTTATAATGCTTGAAATTGTCATAATTTTTATGAACTCTTATAATTCTTGAAACTATCAAATATTATTTATCAAGTTCTATTTTTTAAGATAATACTAAACTATACATATCCGCTGATGTTTTTATGTTACTGTAAGATTACTAGACTTGGTAGAATTTTTTCCAAAGGAACTCAAATGAAATTCCTGGGAACATTGTTCTTTAAACTTTTTAATTCACCAGTAAAAAATAAATGGTTGATTCTAGAACTGAGACAGGGAAAATAGAAGAGGAAATTAGAACAACTTGTGGTGCTAGAGAAAAAAGAAAATGATTTAAAATATATATTCGAAGGACAAAGCAGACAGTTTAAAGGAGTGCCTAGTGGCTGAGTCTGGGGTAATTTGAGGTGGCAGGGAAGCACTTATAATAGTATAGTGTAATGCATGAAGTAAAATAGGTATCAGTAAATCCATAAAGATCTAAATAAACAACTGTGGGGATAATTAGTGGGAAAGGAAGATCTCTATTCTATAGGAGAATTCTCAGAAACAAATGCAGAAGAAAGAACAGAAGTAGAAGTCATTAGTCAAACAAGACAATAACAAATCAAGATTGCTGGGAGAAATATTAATAACCTCAGATATGCAGATGACACCACCCTTAAGGCAGAAAGCCAAGAAGAACTAAAGAGCCCCTTGATGAAAGTGAAAGAGGAGAGTGAAAAAGTTGGCTTAAAACTCAACATTCAGAAAACTAAGGTCATGGCATCTGATCCCATGAAAACTGGTCCCAGAAAACTAAGATTCATGGCAAATAGATGGGGAAACAATGGAAACAGTAAGAGACTTTATTTTCTTGGTTTCCAAAATCACTGCAGATGAAATTAACAGGTGCTTGCTCCTTGCAAAGAAAATTATGACCAACCTAGACAGCATATTAAAAAGCAGATACATTACTGTGTCAACAAAAGTCCATCTAGTCAAAGCTATTGTTTTTCCAGTAGTCATGTATGGATGTGAGAGTTGGACTATAAAGAAAGCTGAGCACCAAAGAACTGATGCTTTTGAACTGTGGTGTTGGAGAAGCCTCTTGAGATCCCTTGGACTACAAGGAGATCCAACCAGTCCATCCTAAAGGAAATCAGTCCTGAATATTCATTGGAAGGACTGATGCTGAAGCTGAAACTCCAATACTTTGTCCACCTGATGTGAAGAACTGACCCATTTAAAAAGACTCTGATTCTGGGAAATGTTGAAGGTGGGAGGAGAAGGGGACAACAGAGGATGAGATGGTTGGATGGCTTCACTGACTCAAAGGACATGAGTTTGAGTAAACTCTGGGAGTTAGTGATGATGGGCGTGGAGGCCTGGTGTGCTGCAGTCCATGGGGTTGCAAAGAGTAGGACATGGCTGAGTGGCTGAACTGAATGGAACTGAGGCAAGATTCATTAACAAATGCAAATTTAGTATGTGACACTATAATGAGAAATAGGATAGCTACATAATCTTAATGTATTTCTCACAGGATAATTACTAATTACAAAAGAAAAGCATAGCTTTATAGTGAAGCAACATGACAGTACCTCAAATTAAGTGATAAAATTAGCATAACCAGTAAAATGACATTGATAGTACATACTTCCAGATATGATACTCATATAGAAGTACATTCCTTTGATCAGTATAGTTATTTTCCGAGGCTGCCATATCAGAGTGACACAAATTAGGTGGCTTAAAAGAAGAGAAATTTATTATCTCACAATTATAGGGGCTAGAGTCTGAAATTAAGGTGTCAGCAGAGCCATTTTTATTCTGAACCTTGGGAAGCTTCAGTAGGGACTAATATTTCTTGACTCTTCCTAGCTTCAATTCTTGGTATTTAGCGGCTTGCAAATGCTTCATTCCAGTCTCTGCTTTCATCATCAAATGGCATTCTCCCTATGAATCTCTATCTTCTCATTTTTCCTTCTTATAAGAGCAGAACTCTAATAAATTAACCAAAGGCTGCTTCCCCAGTGGCTCAGATAGTAAAGAATCTGTCTGCAATGCCGGAGACCTGGGTTCAACCCCTGAGTTGGGAAAATTCCCCTGGAGAAGTAAATGACTAAGCACTCTAGATTCTTGCCTGAGGAATCCCATGGACAGAGGAGCCTGGTGGGTTACAGTCCTTGGGGTCTCAAAGAGTCACTGAGTGGCTAACACTTTCAGAATTTACCAACATATGAGGATCATTCTGGAGAAGGCGATGGCAACCCACTACGGTACTCATGCCTGGAAAATCCCATGGACGGAGGAGCCTGGTGGGCTGCAGTCCATGGGGTCACTGGGAGTTGGACACAACTGAGCAAATTCACTTTCACTTTTCACTTTCATGCATTGGAGAAGGAAATGGCAACCCACTCCAGTGTTCTTGTCTGGAGAATCCCAGGGATGAGGGAGCCTGGTGGGCTGCCATCTGTGGGGTCGCATAGAGTTGGACACGACTGAAGCGACTTAGCAGAAGCAGCAGCAGCAGCAGAGGATCATTTATTCAAGAGAAATGGCTGCATACCAGAACAAATGGAGAAATGTGTAATGTTTTACCTTGTATTATTGCAGAACCCCTTTACTCATTTTTACTGAGCCTTGAAAACCATCAGTTTCTCAATTACAATAGCCATGAAAGCTAGAAACCTAGCACCCATTAGATGGCAAAATGGGTTAGAGTTGTAAATTGTCAGAGTGTGCACATGGAGCTCCTTGATTGAGACTGGGAGACTTCTTAGTTCAAGGAACTATGATCTCTATATGATCTTTAGGTGATGATTACAGTAATGAAGCAGAGGCTTCACTGGACAAATGATACATATTTTAGTGAATTAATGTAGTCTACAAAAGTCAAAAAACAAGAGCAGTGATGAAAACAACAAACAACATTGATGATGCATCCTGAGTGGGGCATTTGACTCTAATACTTATCATATTATTTAAAATTTCCTGTTTAGAAACAAACAAAAACATCCAGACATGTGAAGATAAAGGAAAGGATGCCTCATATAATGGACAAAAATAATTGTCAGTAGACACTCTCCCAGAAAGAGCCCATGTGTTATTAAACAATGACTTAAAAGAACCAAATATAATTCTGGAATTGAAAAGTCAAGAACTGAAATTAAAAATTCACTAGAGGAACTCAGCAGCTGAAGAAGGTACTCAGTTCTAGCAGAAAAGTTAGTTTTGAAAACTTGAATGTAGGTCAACTGAAGGTATCCAGTCAGAGGAAGAGAAAGATAAATGAAAAAGAAAAATGATTAAAGTCTCTGATATCTTTAGAACACTATCAACAGTACCAAAATGGACATAATGTAATTCATAGGAATTGAGGAGAGAAAAAAAAGAGTAGCAGGAATATTTGAAGATATAATAATTTAAAACTCAAATTTTATTAAGAACATTAATTTATATATCCAAGGAGCTTAGCAAAAGAAGTATGATGCATATAAATAGGTATGCTTATATTATTCATAATCAAACTCTTAAAATACAAAGATTTTCAAAAGTAAAAACAGAGAAATTACTCAGAATGTACAAGGAGTCAAATAAGATTATCAGCTGATTTCATTTAAGAAACTAAAGAGGACAAAATACAGTGAGATGACATATTAAAAGTGCTTAAAAAGATTATCAACCAATATCCAGTCTTTATAAGAAGTAGAGCTGGGATAATAAATTATCCTCATAGAAAATAATATGTTTTGACATATCATATACAAAATTAATTAAAATTTTTTTGTATGCCTAAAAGTAGGAACTAAAACTATAAAATTCTTTGAAGAAAATGTAGACGTAAATCCTTGTGATATTGGATTGGGTAACTGAATCTTAGATACAGAAACAAAAGCATAAAAATTTTTGATGTCATCAAAATTAATAATATTTCTGCTTCAAATGATACTTTTATGAAAATAAAGAAAACCCATTATATGGAAAAAGAAATGTGATTTATCAGTTGTATAATATCAGAAATATTTATATTATCAGATCTGATACCTATTATATTGGATATATTTGTGATATCAGATCTATTTATCAGGTATATACCAAACATCTGATAAAAAACTGATATACAGTACACATCAAGAAATCTCACAATTCAAAATCTGAAGGCAGAGCATCTGATTTTAAAATAGCTGAGAATTTGAAGACATTTCTTCAAAGAAATGCACAAATAGCAAAGAAGCACTAGAAAAGATGTTCAGCATCATTAGTTATCAGGAAAATGAAAAGTTAAAAACCATATAAGATAATAATCTCATTAGATTGGCTAAAATTTATTAATAAGACAAATACAAATATTATCTAGGATGTGGAAAATTGAAACCATTGTGCTTTGGGAACAAGGTTGTAAAATGATGTCACTCAATTGTGTCCGACTCTTTGCAACCTCAAGGACTATACAGTCCATGGAATTCTCCAGGCCAGAATACTGGAGTGGGTAGCCTTTCCCTTCATCAGGGGATCTTCCCTACCCAGGGATCAATCGCAGGTCTCCTACATTGCAGGTGGATTCTTTACCAGCTGAACCACAAGAGAAGCCCATAAAATGACATAGCCACTTTAAATACAGTTGGCTCTTTCTTAAAATATTGAATGTTAGTTTATAATATGACCCACAATTCCACTGCCACATAGATACACAAAAGTTAAAAATTAATTCTAAACAAAAATTTGTACATGTAAGCATATAGCAGCCTTATTCATAATACAAGCATACTTTAATAGAGCCTTGCTTTATTGCATTTTGCAGACATTGCATTTTTTTTTAAATTGAAGGCTGTGGCAACCTTGCCTTGAGCAAGTCTACAGACACCATTTTCCAACAGCATTTCCCCCCTTATTTGTGTGTCACACTTTGGTAATTATTGAAATCTTTCAAACTTAATCATTGTTATTGTATTTGTTATGGAAATCGGTGATCAGAAATCTTTAATGTTACGACTGTAATTGGGGTTTTTGTTTTGTATTTTTAATTATACCATTTTTAGACATAATGCTATTGTGTATTTAAAATATGGTAGTATGATGTAACCATAACTTTTGTAAGCACTTGGAAACCAAAAAAAGATGTGTATAACTCACTTTATTGTGACATTTGCTTTATTATGGTGGTCTGGCAATGAACTGCAATGTCTCTGAGATGTGCCGTAGCCAGCAGAAACAATCCAAATACCCAGCAACAGATGAATGGATAATCAAACTGTGTGTACCAATAAATGAAAAAGTATTTAAATTCTATAACATGAATACATTTTGAAAATATTATAAGGAAAATAATTCATTTACAAAATCTTCATGTGCTGAATAAAAAATATATGAAATTTAATTGAAATTTATATGATGTATTGAAAGTAAAGCAAATCCATAATAACAAAAAGCAGAATGGTGGTTGCCAGGGTCTACAGGCAGAGGACAACAAGAAATAACTACAAAAATATATAGAATTTCTTTGTTAGGTTATAGAAATGTTCTGAAATTATAGAGTGAGGGTGGTTGTACAACTCTATCAATAAAGTAAAAATAATTGACTCATACAGAGAGAAAAACAAGTATCATATATTAACGCATGTACATTAAATCTAGAAAAATGGTACTAATGAACCTAGTAGAGAAGAGACTTGGTGGACACAGCAGGGGAAGGTGAGGTGGGATGAATTGAGAAAGTATCATTGACATATATACACTATCTTGTGTGAAATAGTTGGTGGGAAGTTGCTGTGTAACACAGGGGGCCCAGCCTGGCTCTCTGTAATGGCCTAGAGGGGTGGGATAGGGGAGGGAAAGGAGGCTCAATAGGGAGGCTGTGTGTGTGTGTGTGTGTGTGTGTGTAAAATTATGAGTGATTTACATTGTTGTATGGCAGAAACCAACGCAACATTGTAAAGCAATTTTCCACCAACTTAAAAAAAAACTGACTCATAATCATTTAATTAAATGATTGACATGCCAATCATATCTCAATAAATTTGTGTTTAATAAATTATGACTGGCATAATGTATTATCATAAACAAAAGTATATCAATATATATTTTGAGAGAAAAATAGTAACAGCTTAACATTAAGTCATTTAAATTTGTACATGTTCTTATCTAACTATGCATTTGCATATATGTGTCTTGAAAATTTGTATTCAAAGAATAAGGATCACTTTATTTTGTATATTTATTTTAGAGAGTTTGTTTCCTCCCAGAAATTTCTATTTATTATAAAACTGTATTATATACATGACTAGCATAAACAGTGCTCTTATATCCTTAAAATTCCTATTACATGACTTACAACATTATCCACTCAAAAGAAGTATAAGAATGTTGAATTAAAATGAAGCTGAGTATTGAGAGCTTTGGAAAATGTCAAGTTGTTTTGAAATAAGATGTCTTTCACTATACTGCTATGTAGCTTAGTAAAGTCACTGATGCTTTGCAAGTCAAAATAAGTACATAGATAGATAGATAGATACTTCATCTCTCAGTTATGTAGTTAAAAAAATTTTTTTTTGCTTTTCTATGTATATCTGTACCCTATCCCTATCACAATCTCTACACATACTTGCATAGAAGTGTATATGCATGTATGTGTCTGTATATATATATATGTGTGTGTGTGTGTGTGTGTGTGTGTGTGTATACACATAATTGTTGAACCTATTTACAGAGACCTTTGTTTTATTACTTCTATGTTCTCTGTAAACTCTAAAAGTAACAGGATATTGTATGTAAGAAAGCTTAATATTCATGGAAAAATCTAAGCACTTGTCAAATAAAGCAAATCTGAACTTAGGTAAGCAGATATTTTATTCAAAATTGAAGTAGGGAGAGGACTCAGATCTCATGATCCATAAGCATCCCAAAAAAAAAAAAAAAAAAGTTCTCTTTACTAAGGACAGAAAAGCAAGAACATTGTTGAAACTGGGGAAGCAAAGTGGGCTGACCACATAGGGGCAAAAAAAAAAAAAAAAAAAGGAAAGAAAAGAAAACACACTAGGGCTTTTCTACAGGAAATATGTTTGTCTGATCAGCCAAATTTCAGAGTGAACAACTAAGGTGGGAAGTTCTGCACCTTAGTTTAAACTTGGGACCATCCAAAGTTACAGTTCAGTTCAGTTCAGTTGAGTCACTCAGTCGTGTCCGGCTCTTTGCGACCCCATGAATCGCAGCACGCCAGGCCTCCCTGTCCATCACCAACTCCCGGAGTTCACTCAGACTCACGTCCATTGAGTCCGTGATGCCATCCAGCCATTTCATCCTTGGTCGTCCCCTTTCCTCTTGCCCCCAATCCCTCCCAGCATCAGAGTCTTTTCCAATGAGTCAACTCTTCACATGAGGTGGCCAAAATACTGCAGTTTCAGCTTCAGCATCATTCCTTCCAAAGAAATCCCAGGGTTGATCTCCGTCAGAATGGACTGGTTGGATCTCCTTGCAGTCCAAGGGACTCTCAAGAGTCTTCAACACCACAGTTCAAAAGCATCAATTCTTCGGTGCTCAGCCTTCTTCACAGTCCAACTCTCACATCCATACATGACCACAGGAAAAACCATAGCCTTGACTAGACGGACCTTAGTCGGCAAAGTAATGTCTCTGCTTTTGAATATACTATCTAGGTTGGTCATAACTTTTCTTCCAAGGAGTAAGCGCCTTTTAATTTCATGGCTGCAGTCACCATCTTCAGTGATTTTGGAGCCCAGAAAAATATAGTCTGACATTGTTTCCACTGTTTCCCCATCTATTTCCCATGAAGTGATGGGACCAGATGCCATAATCTTCATTTTCTGAATGTTGACCTTTAAGCCAACTTTTTCACTCTCCTCTCTCACTTTCAACAAGAGGCTTTTTAGTTCCTCTTCACTTTCTGCCATAAAGGTGGTGTCATCTGCATATCGGAGGTGATTGATATTTCTCCCGGCAATCTTGATTCCAGCTTGTGTTTCTTCCAGTCCAGCATTTCTCATGATGTACTCTGCATAGAAGTTAAAGAAGCAGGGTGACAATATACAGCCTTGACATACTCCTTTTCCTATTTGGAACCAGTCTGTTGTTCCATGTCCAGTTCTAACTGTTGCTTCCTGGCCTGCATACAGATTTCTCAAGAGGCAGGTCAGGTGGTCTGGTATTCCCATCTCTTTCAGAATTTTCCACAGTTTGTTGTGATTCACACAGTTAAAAGCTTTGGCATAGTCAATAAAGCAGAAAGAGATGTTTTTCTGGAACTCTCTTGCTTTTTCCTTGATCCAGCGGATGTTGGCAATTTGATCTCTGGTTCCTCTGCCTTTTCTAAAACCAGCTTGAACATCTGGAAGTTCACGGTCCACATATTGCTGAAGCCTGGCTTGGAGAATTTTGAGCATTACTTTACTAGCATGTGAGATGAGTGCAATTGTGGAGTAGTTTGAGCATTCTTTGGCATTGCCTTTCTTTGGGATTGGAATGAAAACTGACCTTTTCCTGTCCTGTGGCCACTGCTGAGTTTTCCAAATTTGCTGGCATATTGAGTGCAGCACTTTCACAGTATCATCTTTCAGGATTTGAAACAGCTCAACTGGAATTCCATCACCTCCACTAGCTTTGTTCATAGTGATGCTTTCTAAGGCCCACTTGACTTCACATTCCAGGATGTCTGCCTCTAGATGAGTGATCACACCATCGTGATTATCCAGGTCGTGAAGATCTTTTTTGTATAGTTCCTCTGTGTATTCTTGCCACCTCTTCTTAATATCTTCTGCTTCTGTTAGGTCCAGACCATTTCTGTCCTTTATCGAGCCCATCTTTGCATGAAATGTTCTCTTGGTATCTCTAATTTTCTTGAAGAGATCTCTAGTTTTTACCATTCTGTTCTTTTCTCTATTTCTTTGCATTGATCGCTGAAGAAGGCTTTCTTATCTCTTCTTGCTATTCTTTGGAACTCTGCATTCAGATGGTTATATCTTTCCTTTTCTCCTTTGCTTTTTGCTTCTCTTCTATTCAGAGCTATTTGAATGCCTCCGCAGACAGCCATTTTGCTTTTTTGTGTTTCTTTTCCATGGGAATGGTCTTGATCCCTGTCTCCTCTGCCTGCCTCTTTAATTCACCTCCCATCCCAGAGAAAATCTTGGGCTGTCTACAGTCTGTCAACTCTCAAACTATTGAAAACTGCCATCTGTAATACCTACATTGGAGTGGCATTGCTGTAGAAATCCAGAACCCTCTCCTGATGCTAAAACTAATGATTGTTTTGCTGTTGTTATCTTATGTAATAGCCCCAAAATACTCAACATTCTTGATAATGTCTTTTTTCTTGACATTCTCTCCAGTCTTCAAGTCAAGTCCATGACCCCACTCTCCCAATTTTCCTTCTACCTCTCTGGATGACTTTTCTCCATCTGTCTTGCAGGCTCTTGCTTCTCTCCAACATTTTGAATATTAGTGTCATTCAGGGCTCCATTCTCTATCCTCTTTTCTTCTCACAATTCCTTCCTAGACAGGTTCATACATACCATGGCTTTGCCAAGGACTGATAACTCCTAAATTTATCTATTTACCTTAAATTTCATGCCTTATTCTAGACATAAACTTCCAACTGTTCACTTGCTATTTCATACTGTATGTTCTATGTGAACCTTAAATTCAACCTCTCATTCAAACTGAATTTATCATTTTCCTCTTCCATCAAACTTGCTGTCTTCCTATAAGTAAGTAAAGTCACTCAGTCGTGTCCGACTCTTTGTGAGCCCATGGACTGTAGCCTATCAGGCTTCTCCATCCATGGGATTTTCCAGGAAAGAGTGCTGGAGTGGATTGCCATTTCCTTCTCCAGGGGATCTTCCCAACCCAGGAATCAAACCTGGATCTCCCGCATTGCAGGCAGATGCTTTACCATCTGAGCCACAAGGGAAGCTCTTTCTGTCTTCCTATAGAACTTAGTTAATCCACATTGTGAGCCAGAAGCCTGGAAGCAGTTCTAGGATCTACATTTCCCCACATTCTGTTGCCTTGACAAAGATTTATCCATCTGTGCTTCCTCTTCATACCCACTTTCTAGGCCTTCATCACCTCCCATGTGGATTGTTTCAGGAATTTTTGGTCTCACCTCCTCCAGTTATCTCTGCTCCAAAACCAGCAGACTATGCATAAGACAAAAGTCTAATCATGTGTCAACATCTTGTTCAAAAAGCTTCCGTGATGTGCCTTTGCCTATATATTTCTAGACTTCTTTTCAGATCACCAATGCCACTGTAGTCTGACCATTGCTCACTATTTTTTTTCTTTTGCTTTTTCCCTACCCACTATGTATGGATGTGAGAGTTGGACTGTGAAGAAAGCTGAGCGCTGAAGAATTGATGCTTTTGAACTGTGGTGTTGGAGAAGACTCTTGAGAGTCCCTTGGACTGCAAGGAGATCCAGCCAGTCCATCCTAAAAGGAGATCAGTCCTGGGTGTTCACTGGAAGGTCTGATGCTAAAGCTGAAATTCCAATATTTTGGCCACCTCATGCGAAGAGTTGACTCATTGAAAAGAGCCTGATGCTGGGAGGGATTGGGGGCAGGAGGAGAAGGGGACGACAGAGGATGAGATGGCTGGATGGCATCACCGACTCGATGCACATGAGTTTGGGTGAACTCCGGGAGTCAGTGATGAACAGGGAGGACTGGCATGGTGCAATTCATGGGGTCGTAAAGAGTGGGACACGACTGAGCGACTGAACTGAACTGAAATGAACCCTCTATATTCTGTGTTCTTTTACAATTAACCCACAGGCAGTCCCCAAATTTACTCATGCTGTCTGATGACCCATGCTCTTTCTCTGTCCTTGCACATGTCATTTAATCTACTTATGGTTCAAAACACCTAGAATGGAACATGTAGTGTGTCCCTCTTGCCCACACAGCAAGCTATTATTCATCTTCCAAGTTTCCATATAAAGTAATGACCTCAGTGAAGCTTTCCTTGGTCTTCTCAGGCAGACTTAGATATTCCTAAAATGAAATAATTCTTTGCATTGTTGGTTTTCCAGGAAACCCTGAGCCACTTCAGGATAGATGCCCTCTCACCTCTGTAGACCAAAGCCTTTGTAGAGTACCTGGCCCAGAGCAACTCTTGAATAGATGTTTGGTGAATAAAGTGGATAAATTAAGGGAAAAAAAATCTGCATGTCTAAAATGTTGCATATATTCATGTGTGTTCTCTTTCAGTGAATAGTATGTAGACATGTGATGAGAACTTACTTTTTAGACTTGAGTTTTATAACCCAGGTTTTAAGGAGTGATTTATTTCCTTCAGGATATTTCAGCAATTATTATAAACATATTATATATTGGTCTCATGGCCCAAAACATTATGTATAGTTTTCTGAAACAAACTTTAAATCGATTGTCTTTCAAATCGAGCATCATCATTGTTCACTGGCTCAGTCGTCTGACTCTGCAACACCATAAACTGCAGCACACCAGGCCTCCCTGTCCATCACCAACTCCCGGAGTTCACTCAGACTCACGTCCATTGAGTCCATGATGCCATCCAGCCATCTCATCCTCGGTCGTCCCCTTCTCCTCCTGCCCCCAATCCCTCCCAGCATCAGGGTCTTTTCCAATGAGTCAACTCTTTGCATGAGGTGGCCAAAGGACTGGAGTTTCAGCTTTAGCATCATTCCTTCCAAAGAAATCCCAGGGCTGATCTCCTTCAGAATGGACTGGTTGGATCTCCTTGCAGTCCAAGGGACTCTCAAGAGTCTTCTCCAGCACCACAGTTCAAAAGCATCATTTCTTTAGGACTCAGCCTTCTTTATGGTCCAATCTCACATCTGTACATGACTACTGGAAAAATCATAGCTTTGATTAGATGGACCTTTGTCATTAAAGTGATGTCTCTGGTTTTGAATAGGTTGTTTATGTTTGTCATAGCTTTACTTCCAAGGAGCCGGCATCTTTTAACTTCATGGCTGTTAATTTCAGGTGTTAACATATTATAACTTACCAGGGTGCCTAAATAAAAACATTTTCCACTATTAAACAACATTATATGCATTAAACAGTAGATAAATACAAATGAAAGATATGCATATCCTTGATTCCTTTCTTCTAACTGCAAAATTTTGTCCTGGTTTTCCTCTTTATATTTCCTTAAATGAAAACCAACTCTCTCTAATACTAGTAATTTTGATGTGCAAGTAGTTTTGTGATTTCAATCAAATTTGACCTCAAAACTCCATTGGTCTTTTTCTTCTGACTGAGTGTTTCTATTTTGATCAGGTGCATTCTATGCTTTACAAATGGATGGTAAGGATGTTCTTTACCATATCTTTTATAACTCCATGATAATATAGTTGGCCAATATTAGACTTACTAATAACAGTTCCCCCTGTTTTCCTGTTAAAGATTTTTAAGCTGGAACTTATGATGATATTAATTTAAAAATATTCAATCATATAAATCATGATTACATGTTACATATAGTCATATAGTAAGCATTGTATAATACAAGGTAATAAATCAATTGTATCTATATTGGACTGGCCAAAACTTTCATTCTGATTTTTCTATAATATTTTATGGAAAAATACTAACAAACTTCTTGGCCAGTCCAACAGTTTAAGAAGTGTACAGCTGACCCTTGGACAACATAGATTTGAATGGCACAGGTCCGCTTATACATGGATTTTTTTCAATAAATATGTACTCTAGTACTACAGTGTCCACTGTCAGTTGCATCATGTATGCAGAACCTTGGATACAGATATGCAGGACTAACAGTAAAGTTAAATGCAAGTTTTAAACTTTCCTGAAGACCAGAGCCCCAACCCCTGCTTTATCCAGGGGTTACCTTATATGAAAATACTACTTTGTTGATTCTCTTAGCATGAGTTAAGTATCCAGTTTGTTTTAAAAATCAATTTTAAATTACTTTTTTCTTAGAATAAGTTTCACAATGTGGTGAACTTAACCTTAATGTAAATAAATTTTACTGAAGTATTACATATATACAGAAAAATATACCAGTCATAAATCTATGGTTCATTAAATTTAAGAAGAGAATATTACCAAGTTCAAGATACAGAACATGTGGACTCCAGGGGTGTTCCCAGTGCCTTCCCATAATTAGCCTCTATCAATGGTCACTATTTTTCTGACTTCTTTCACCATGATGCCTTTGCTTTTAAACACCAAACACAG
Source organism: Aepyceros melampus (assembly GCA_006408695.1). Classification (NCBI taxonomy): domain Eukaryota; kingdom Metazoa; phylum Chordata; class Mammalia; order Artiodactyla; family Bovidae; genus Aepyceros; species Aepyceros melampus. The sequence continues at coordinate 268,463 of SJXQ01012255.1, forward strand.
ATCTTGAAAATGGTTCCAAAAGAGAAAGAAGGGAGTATATATGTAACTTGTAAGTCCTTTCCAATCTTGAGATTCTATGATAAATAGTTTTTCCTATAATATACATTACTCAAAACGCTCAATATTAGCAAGAACTATGAAAGAAATGCAAAGTCCATGGCATGCTGACAATGCACTTGTAAAATTTTAATTATAAGAGTAAAATACAGCAATGTCATAGAAGATTTGAACAATAAAACCAAGAAATGCACCTATAGACCAACCATGCTAACAAAGGAACACATCAGTTTTAGGAAGTATTTACACATATACAATTCATAATTATTTACAAAGTCATCAGCTTCTTTCATCTCATATCATAAAATATTTTCCATGAAATAACACAGTTAATATGATTATTAGCAGCTGCATTAAATTACAATTCAGTTCAGTTCAGTCGCTCAGTTGTGCCCGACTCTGCGACCCCATGAACTGCAGCATGCCAGGCCTCCCTGTCCATCACCAACTCCAGAAGTTCACTCAGACTCACATCCATCGAGTCAGTGATGCCATCCAGCCATCTCATCCTCTGTCGTCCCCTTCTCCTCCTGCCCCCAATCCCTCCCAGCATCAGAGTCTTTTCCAATGAGTCAACTCTTTGCATGAGGTGGCCAAAGTACCAGAGTTTCAGCTTTAGCATCATTCCTTCCAAAGAAATCCCAGGACTGATCTTCTTCAGAATGGACTGGTTGGATCTCCTTGTAGTCCAAGGGACTCTCAAGAGTCTTCTCCAACATCACAGTTCAAAAGCATCAATTCTTTGGCGCTCAGCCTTCTTCACAGTCCAACTCTCACATCCATACATGACCACAGGAAAAACCATAGCCTTGACTAGACAGACCTTAGTCAACAAAGTAATGTCTCTGCTTTTGAATATCCCATCTAGGTTGGTCATAACTTTCTTCCAAGGAGCAAGCATCTTTTAATTTCATGGCTGCAGTCACCATCTGCAGTGATTTTGGAGCCCCTCCAAAATAAAGTCTGATACTGTTTCCACAGTTTCCCCATCTATTTGCCACGAAGTGATGGGACCAGATGCCATGCTCTTTGTTTTCTAAATAACAGTAAGTAGATATAAAACATTTTGTTTAAACAGCAATTTAGATGGCTTTCAATGATTCACTAGTGTATATAAAGCTGTATTGAACATCCCTTTGCATATACCTGTATTCTTCATGTGGACTATTTACTTAGGACAGATTCTATATGTATGAGGGTAGACATGTATGTTCATGTTCAAGGGAGACCCCGAACACTTCCTGCTTTGCACTTTATTGGGTAACCTAGAAGCACAACAACTCCTTCAAAGCAAGAGATTTGAATTTCATGAACTTTTCTGACTTGAGAATCAAAGAGCAAATGAGCCATTTATGCCTGGACTAGATGGATTAGTTAGGTACACAGGCATTTAACCTGGAAAGTGGTTCAGGGCTAAACACAGTGTATCTGGGTTTTGTGTGTGTGCTAAGTCGCTTTAGTCGTGTCTGACTCTTTGCGACCTTATGGACTGTAGCCTGCCTGGTTCCTCTGTCCACAGGTTTCTCCAGGCAAGAATACTGGGGTGGGTTGCGGTGCCCTCCTCTGCATCTGGGCTTTAGCTGTCACTGTACGCTGAGCTGGTAATTTCTCCATCCTCCCTGGTTAGTACAACAGCTATCCAACTGACTTACTGTGATTATTCCTTCAACTTTAGATTTTGGCATAACTCTGTGATGCGGACTACAAGGTCTGAAAGGAAATGTTTAACTGGTTAAAAATGAGTCTGATCAGGAAGGAGAGAGAGAATGTAAAAAAAGGCGAAATTTAGATGGGAAAAAAGGAGGGAGGCAGAGGATTTCCTTTGAAATCACAGAACTTGAGCTTATTGTCCCAGAGATACTTTTAGTCTATCACCTGGGCTCTGAAACTCTGTTTGTTTTAAAATTTTCAGACACTAAGATAGAGATAAACTAAATTTTATTAGCTGATTAATTTAATGTTATAAAATTAAGAATCAATTTTGTTCTCAGCACTCAACTTTTATCTGATTACCTTAATAGAGGTAGGTTATTTAGAGGAAAGAACTGGTATAATTAAAATTTAGAGAAAATGCAATGTTTACTAAAAATCTGAGGAACTACCTTGATGTGCAGACTATTTTATTGCTGTAATGTATCATGTATCTTATGCCGCTGCTGCTCCAGGCAAGAACACTGGCGTGGGTTGCCATTTCCTTATGAACTATCCCTTATTTCTCATAGTCCATTCCTGGAGGTGCATATAACTATTTTTTGGAATAGGCCAATGAAGATGGTCAGAGAAAATCCATGTGGTGATGCAACAGTTGAATGAAGTCTTGAAGTATGAACAGAAGCTCACCAATTAAGTGGTACATCATTTAATTAATCAATATTCACTGAGTACCTCTAATAATTGAGATCATTATTAAGACTTGGGGTGGAAAGATAGAAAACACAAATCCTCAAGAATCTAGTCACAAATCTGTAATTATAATAGACAGCCACCCCTTGATATCTGCAGGGGACTTGTTCCAGTATACCCATGGATACCCAAATCCATGGGTGCTTGAATCCATTTTATAAAATAGTGCATAGTGTATGTGTTACAATGATAGGGGAAAAAGAGAAAACACTGTATTTGGAGCATCCAAATAAGATGGAGAGCCAGGGAAGGCTTCCTGGAAGAGGTCTCACTTGAGGTCAGTCATAATGATAATTAGGCATTCATCGAGTGAATTTGGAAATGAGTAATAGGATAAACACGGCAGACTACAGTCCGTGGCTCAGTCCAAGACCTAAACATGACTTAGAGACTAAACAACAACAACAGGATGGGGAGCCAACCAGATAGAAGAAGCAATAAGAAATAGCCTTTTGCCAAACCTGGCATACCAACGGGAGGCAGAGAATGTCTCAGTGAGACAGTGGAGCCAGCAGACAATGGAATCACAGCGCCTTGGTCTCCGTATTTGTATGGTTGACTAGGAGTTGGTGAAGGTCCTTAAGTGGGTTGACAGTGTCAAAATGAGTGTTTGGTTGATCATTGTGAGTGCAATAGGAAAATGCACTGGAAAGTATAGGATTGGAGGAAGTTAAGAACCGTGAAGAGGCTGCTGCATCAGTTCTGAAAAGGGCTCTCACACTGACTCTGGAAAGGACCAGGAAGTGAATGGTTTAGACTTCTCAGTCACACATTCTGTATTCAGCCATCAGCTCTGCATGGTAGTACCAGATTAGCCATACATAACACAGCGATTCATGAACCTGGCTATATTCTAATAATATTTTATTTCTAGACAATGAAACCTGAATTTCATGTCATTTTTACATGTCATGAAATATTACTTTCCTTTTAATTTTTCTCCCAACCTTTTAAAAATGTGAAAATCATTCCACTGGTTCAGAGGCAACAGGGTGGCAATTAATGTAGTAGGTGTGAGGCAAGAGGTAGCTAGGTAGTTTTGAAGAGCATCTGCTATAGGACTCAGTGGCTGACTGGGTTTTGCTGGTTAATTAGGAGGGGTGTCAAGAATCGCTCTCAGCGCTGTGGCTTGAGACCCTGGCTGGAAGATGGCCCTCTGATCAGATAGAGGACAGCGAATGGGAGAGAGTATGGACACTGGGAAATATGGAGGTTGACAAATGCCTTCCCTTCTCTATGATTCAGAGTTTAGGGAATGTAGTATATGGAATCCTCTTTAGGAAAATATTTTGACTTTCATGTGCTATGAGAGTAGTTTTGTTGTTCTTAGCAAATACTTGCTTATATTTGGGGGCAGAAGATTTTTTTTTTTTTACTACAGGAAATGACCAAGAGAAATTAATGTTCATTACTAATATCAGTCTTTTACAATATGTCACCTCCTTTGACATTTTCAGAAAACTGTCTCAGAGAAGCCCCAGATGCAAATGTGCCCCGTATGCCAATGCCATATATCTGGCTGTGTACACACTGCATTAAAAAGCTCCTCAAGCTAGAATGTTTTATCATTCCTGCATGGAATAACTCTCATGAAATAATTAGGAGATACACAGACTAATGATAAATGTTAGCTTTTTGAAATGGGTTTTGATGAAATTATCATAATCTGATTATGCAGCTTCAAAGAACCTTTCCCAAGCTCGGTTTTTCCTCATCCGATCCAATCTGCAACTGTCTGTGGCCAAAGCAGCCTCTGCATGAGGATTTATGATGAGAGCTTAGAACTGCCAACAGAGTCTCTTCTTTCTAAGTCATAAATATTCATAAAGGAGAAGAGGCACTGGGGGTGGCTTCTTACTTCCTGGGCGACTCCAGCCTTCTGATCAAGGCCCCATTCTAACAAGCAACGAAAAAATAAGGAACATTAAACCTGGGAAATAAACTGCAGCTTATCTTGAAATATAGCAGAGTAGAGAGGTATGGTAGGTTAAGATCATGGGTATAAGTCTAAGAGATCCAGTTTTCTCTTTTCCTGACTCTGCACCTTGCTCAAGTCACTTAACTTTTCAAAGCAGTAGAAATTGTATCAATGTGGGAAGCATATCATAGAGAAAATACAACATAGTAATATTTACTATTGAAAAAAGGAAGTGTTAGTCACTCAGTCGTGTCCAACTCTGCAACCATGGACTGTAGCCCTCCAGGCTCCTCTGCCCATGGAATTCTCCAGGCAAGAATGAAAATCAAAAGAATTAAAGACAGTCAATAAAGTCATCATTCAGATAAAAAAAAAAAAAAAAAGAATACTGGAGTAGGTTGCCATTCCCTTCTCCAGGGGATCTTTCCAACCCAGGGATCGAACCCAGGTCTCCTGCATTGCAGGCAGTTTCTTTCTATGGTCTGAGCCTCCAGGCCTCTTGTTAATTTTATTACTGTTGTATTACTAAATAAACTCTTAGGGTATAATTTCAGATAAACTCTACAGAAAATGTTTTATATTAAACCTTAGAAAGTCACTGTAAGGGGAAATGAATCATTTTTTTGTGACTCTACTGTGTTTAAACTTGGTTTTTCACATGTTATTTTATAATAACCCTACAATGAATTAATAGTCATTTACATTTTATAAATGAAGATAATAGAATTGTAAGAGAGTAGTACAGTGAACTCACTAAGGGAGTTGAGTTGGCTAGCTTCTACTATGACAATAAAAAAACACCTTCTGACTTGAGAATAAAATAAATGTTTTATTATTAATTATTATTGAGGTATAATTAGCATACATTATGTTAGTTTCAGTTGTACAATCTAATGATTCAGTATTTGTATAGATTGTGAATGATTACTGCAAGAAGTCTAGTTCCCATCTGTCACCGTACACAGTTACAAAATTTCTTTTTTTCTTGTAAACCTTTGAAATCTACTCTCTTAGCAACTTTCAGATATACAGTACAGTGGCTAAACAACAGCAACAATTATTAACCATATCACTGTGATATACATTATATCCCCAGGACTTTTTTATTTTATAGCTGAAAATTCATACCCTTTGACTCCTTTCATCCACTTTGCCTACACCTCACCCCTGCTTCTGGCAGCCATCAGGCTGTTCTCGGTATCTGTGAGCTTATTTTTTGTTAGGTTCCACATACAAGCGAGACCATACAGTATTTACTTTGCCCTATCTGACATTATATTTAGAGTAACGCCCTTCAGATCCATCCATGTTGTCACAAATGAAAGGATTTCATGCCTTTTTATAGCCAAATAACATCCCATTGTGTGTACATGCTACGTTCTTTCACTCTATTCTTCCACTGATGGACAGTTAGGTTAATTCCAGATCTTAGCTATTATAAATAATACTACAGTGAACATTGGGCTGCATAGGTCTCTTCGAGTTAGTGACTTCATTTTCTTTGGATAAATATCCAGAAGTGGAATTACTGGATCATATGGTAGTTTTGGAGGTGGAAATGGCAATCCACTCTGGTTTTCTTGCCTGGAGAATTCCTTGGACAGAGGAGTCTGTGGGGGGCTACAGTCCATGGTTGGACATGACTGAGTGACTCACACACACACATGGCAGTTTAGTTTTAATTTTTTGAGGCACTCCCATACTGGTTTTCATTGTGGTTGCACCAGTTCATGTTCCTGCCACTGCAGGTGTGCAAGAATTGCCTTTTCTCTGCATCCTTGCCAATAATTGTTTTTCTTGTCTTTTTAACAATAGGCATCCTAACAAGTATGAGTTGATATCTCATTGTGGTCTTGATTTGCATCTCCCTGCTGATTAGTGATACTGAGAATCTTTTCATGTGCCTGTTGGCCATCCAAATGTCTTCCTTGGTAAAAGGTGTACTCAGATCCTCTGCCCATTTTTAATTGGATTGTACATTCTTCCCTGTTGACTGGTATGTGTTCTTTTTATAGTCTGAATAGTAACCCTTCATCAGATACATGATTTGCAAATATTTTCTCCCACACAGTAGGTTGCCTTTTCATTTTGTTGCTTGTTTCCTTGGCTGTGTAGCAGCTTTGCAATTTAATGTAGTCCCACTTGCTTATTTTTGCCTTTGTTGCTCAAAGACTTTCAAATGATCACATAATTACCAACAAGGACAATAGCATGTTGTATTTGTATCATATTTCTAACTTTTGAAAGTGATGATTAGTTCAGTGAGAGCATTTTATTTGCAAAGCAACCTTCAGTGATAAGTTGAACCAAGCAGAGGATCCCTTTTTGCTCTATGAGTAAGCTAAGACAAAGAATCCTTTGCCTTATATTACACAAAGTTACTACCAAAGCAGTACCAAACTCGAGGTTCTTGATTCTTGATACTGTGATTGAATCCCATGCATCAACATTTGCCTAAAATGTGTTGTTTCATGCATGCTCAGTCACTAAGTCATGTGCAACTTTTTGTGATCCCATGGACTGTAAACCCACCAGGCTTCTCTGTCCATGGGATTCTCCAGGAAAGAATACTGGAGTGGGTTGCCATTTCTTCCTCCAGGGGATCTTCCTGTCCCAGGGACTGAACCTTCATCTCCTGCATTGGCAGGCAGATTCTTTACCTTTGAGCCACCTGGGAAGCCCTAAGTGTATTAGTGCAGGCAAAAGACTTCTTGAACCAAATATACTTAGGGAGTAGGAAATTGAAAAAAAAAAAAAAAAAGATTTTAGTTGTTATTACTGCAGGACCTCCCAAAGAGCTAAGGATACCAATGTGTTAGGAGTGTTTTAGGTGGAGCTACGTCTTCCTTTTCCAAATTCTTATGACCGTAAAACCCTTTTTCTCTTTGGCTATCTCACAGGACACAGCACGCCTTTAGGGAGATGTTGTCCATCATGGGCTTCCCTTGTGGCTCTCAGCTGGTAAAGAATCTGCCTGCAATGGGGGAGACCTGGGTTCGATCCCTGAGCTGGGAAGATTCCCTGGGGAAGGGAAAGCCCAGTAATCTGGCCTGGAGAATTCCATGGACTGTACGGTCCATGATAGGGTCATAAAGAGTCAGACACGACTAGCGCCTTTCACTCACTCACTGCCCATCATAGTGCCATCATTTTATAGAGTATCAGCTATGCAACCCCATTCATCTTTCTTCAAAAAGAAATCTAGACAAAGAGTTCCTGCCTTCTGCAAGCGCAGAGCTTCCAGTGAGGGAGACCCTTCAGTATTCTTTGATGAAGTCAAAGAATCAGCCAGGCTGGAGATTCCTTCTCACTTCCCCTTTCTCGCTCCTGCACTCATACACAGTAGCACATAACCAACGAAATCATGTTCATTTTCTGATCAGAATTCCACCTGAGAAGAACATCATTCTGTTCTTCCCATGTCTGTAAAACGCCAGCCTCTTTGTACAAAGATGAAGGAAGTTTCTCTTCTCATCACAGATGGCCTGTCTTTTGAAATACATTTCATGGTCCTTTCAGTGTGTTTCCAGAGTCTGAAAAGCAGAGCCTCACTAGCGTGCGCCACTGTGATCCTCACGGCTGGGACTATGGTCCTCATTTTCCCCGTGTGTTTGCAGATGTGCTACTTTGATCTACGTTCCATTCTGAGGTGCCGCTGCCTGTGTTTGAGGCTGACATAATTCGCTACCTCTTGGTTTATGTTAATATTTCCAGAGCTTCGTCTTTCTCAGCTGGCACCTGGGAGGGGTCTAGTTCAGTGGTGACCAGTTGGGGCATGCTGGGTCCATGCCATTGTGTCTGTCCTGTCTGCTCCCTTGCCTGGCCAGGCAGGCTCCCTCAGGCCAACACTATTAGCCACCGAATAATACTCCCTCCAAGACACCATCAGCCCTTACACTGCGTACTTTGTCAGCCTTTTTAAACATCTACATCTTTTAGGAAATTATTTTAAGCCAACCAAGTCCATACTTTAGTAACTAAGAAAAAAGCTGAGGCTAAAAAATAAGTGAAATAATTTGCCCAAGTTCACTGGTAAGAGCAGCCAGGTGTCTCTAACTTCAGAGCCATCCCTCAGAGGGACAGTGTAGGGCTGCGGCCCAGACTGTGGGCGCTGGAGTCAGGGTGGGCACTGGGTGCCAGAACCAGGCTTGGCACTGATTAGCTGTGACGTCTCGAGAAGTTTCCATACCTCTGTGCATCTCACTGTTCACACCTGTAAGAATGAAGATCCCTTCTAGTGCTATTCAAGGGAGGAAGTGAGATATCAGAGATAATATCTCTAAAGACAATAAATCTTTGTTCTCCTCCTTTTTCATCACAGTATATACCTAAGTTTGAATTGATATTGAGCTGATGGACAGTTTTTCCCTAATACTTATGTTTCCATAATTTATAAAATTTTAATATTGGCCATATGTGATTCAGTCCCCAGAAGAGTGTATGTGTGTGTGCATGTATGTATATCTGTTACTACTGTTCTTAGTCATATACAAATCTTTGCAACCCTGTGGACTATAGCCTTCCAGGCTCCCCCCTCCCTCTATGTGTGTGTGTATTTATTTTACATTTCATACAAAGTATATGCATATATTTCATATATATATTTATTTTATATTTTGTACAAAATAAAAATGTAGCCATCAAAGAGGTCCCAACTTATAGCAACAGGAAAGATAAGAGAGTGATTCAGAGTTTTGAGATACTTGAACCTCTTTCCTCTCTCCTTCCCACTCAAAGTAAAATCTCAAGGCCTCACCTATTTAGAGACAGTTTGGCGGCTCAGATAGTAAAGAATCTGCCTGCAATGCAGAAGACCCAGGTTTGTCCTCTAGGTTAGGAAGATCGCCTGGAGAAAGGAATGGCTACCCACTCCAGTATTCTTGCCTGGAGAATCCCAGGAACCTGGTGGGCTACAGTCCATGGGGTCACAAAAAGTCGGGCACTCCTGAGCAACTAGCACACTTTTTCACAGAGGTGACCCTGAGCTGCTGTTGCCCTGTGGGGTCAGACACCATGCCTGACTCTGTCCCACCCTACCTGCAAAAGGCACACTTCAGATTTCTTACCTTGCACTGCAAATGTGAATCCCTTGCTTGATTCCCTTTGAATGATCGAAGAAGTTTCTTATTTCTTATGGAAAAGTAAAGAATTTATCTCGTCTTGATTAAGCTTCCATTCTTATAAAGCCAGCTATGTCCTGATCCAGGGGTGATATGGAATTTTGGAGAACTATAGCATCTTCTTGGTGCTGTGCTCCAGAATGAACATTTCAAAAGAGCTGAGTCCCAGGTCTCCTTACTCCCTGTGTGACCCTGAGCTACACACCTCAACTCCCTAAGCTTTAGTTCCTGCGTTGATAAAACGAGGATATTAATAACTGCTGCAGAAGACTTCTTGAGAGGATTAAATGAGTTGTTGCAAAGATGAGCACCAGACCAGCAGAAGTCATTATCATATGATCATTATTTCACTTCCATTAAGACCAGAGGTCCCAGCTCAGTGTGGTTTTTCAATACTGGTCTCACGCTCTTTGAATACTGTCTTTCCCCTTGTGTTCTCAGCAGACGTAGTTGAAAAGCACATTTTCCATCTTCCTCTAAAAAGAAGAAAAAAAAATTACTGCATACCTCATTCCCCTAAGGTCGCCTGAGAGGCTCTTGTAACTCCTGTGCTCTGAGCCTGCACTCTGTGTAACTGTCTTGTCTGTGCTGTGTCAGGAATATTCACATCCAGCCCTAACAGGAACCCTGCATGCTGGCTGTGACACAGACGTTGTTTTCAGGTGAGGAAACCCAGGCATCTCCAATGTAGGTAACCTGCCCAAGGTGAGATGCGGTCAGAGTTAGGATGAACCCTCAGGGGTGTCTCCTCAGGGCTCTGTCTTCTCCTGTGAGGCCATTCTCCCTCTTTAGACACAGAAATGTGGAAGGAACCGCCATGTGCCACCTGTCCTTTCTCTAAATTTAGACATGGTAAATGCCCATGAAGAGGAGAGGACACAGGCTCTACCCGAATGCGGTTCTCTTCCATCCCTGTTCCACGTGTCTTGAAGGGCGTCAAACAGGTCGCTGAAAAATACCAGAGATTCAGAGCTTCAAGATATTCTGCAATAAATGAGTGGATTAAGGGATGGACTTCTTGGTATTCTTTCACAAATGTTTCTTTGTTAGAGGTTTATTACGTGCAAAAATAAAATGCATGCTTCGCAAAATATTAGTTGCTGTAGAATCTGGGCATAAACTGCATCCTTTCAAAGTTCAAGTGCATGTCCCAGGGCTCTCAATCCTTGAGCAAGTCTCTCTGCCTCTCAGAACTCAGGTTGTTCACCTACCAGGCACTTTCAGCCTCAGTGTTTTCTGCGCCAGCATTTATTTTTCTACCATTTAATATCTGGTCTATTTTGTCCAAAGGATACCCAGGGACAGAAAGACACCAATACATGAGTGGAGAGGGTAGTTAAAGGAGAAATCGGCAGTCATGCTGAAAGGCGAGCTAATTGTACTAAAACATGGAAGAAATAATTACTATAATTGAGTGACAAATAACATTGTAATTTATCTAGGCCTTTAATTAATTAGTCTGCAGTTGGTGCCTTCTGTCTGTCTGCTCCAGCTCCGATCTTGAACATCCATGATAAGGAGGATCCAGGGAAACCAGGCTTGGGCTAGAGCAGCAGGGAGGCTGGAAGGAAAATGCTGCTGCTTATCACAAAATCTCTAACCCTATTGCAAATGTTAATTGAGTTCACACATCCAAAAGATTCAAAGGGAAAATCTGCACTTCCTGTACCTCTCAAACCTCTGCCTTGTTTGCAAAGGGACACGTCTCCCGGAGGCCTAAGCAGAGCTTTTCTTGTCCACAGGTTGCCCTGTCTCAAACACATCTTCTTTCCACCTTGGCTCAGTCTTACCCATGTTCCTCTACTCTTGCCCCCACTGGGCTATGAGTTTGGAGACTGTGATGCCTGGTTCATTTTGCAGATATTAAAAAAAAAAAAAAAAAAAGTATCCCTGCATGAATGAATGGCTAATAGGCAAAGTTATATGATACAGTCAACCCCAATGGCATGTTTTATTAAGTTATTGATACCTGTGGTGTTTTACAGACATTGATGGAGTCTCACTACTTGCCCAGCTCTGTGCTAAGCACAAGGGGCTCCCTGTCTAGCCAGACTGATGAGAAACCATCACTTAAACTTGGCTTCTGTGTACTCTTGAAAAGCAAGGTTTCTCAGCACAGGCACTGTGGACCCTGGAGAGTGGGTAACTGCTGTGGGAGGCCACCCTGTGCATTGTAGTACATTAAACAGCATCCTTGAGCTTTAACCACTAAGTACCAACAGCACGCCCTTCCTTCCTTAGTAGTGACAGTCAGAATGCCTCCAAACATTGTCAGATAACCTTCGGTGGTAAAATCTCACCTGGCTGAGAACTGCTGCAGTAGAGTAACCCAGAGGGGCTGCCAGACTCATGGAGTAAGGTATAACATTGTATCACCAATTCCAGATCAGAACACGGTGTGGTGTTGTGGTCAAGACCACAGGCAGAGCCAGACAGCCAGCACCATTTGCCTTCCACCTCCTACCTGTGTGACTTACCCTGTCTATGCCTCAGTGTCCTTATATGTAAAATGGGGATAATGACAGTACCTGCCTCCTGGAATTGTAAGGGTTCTGTTACACTGGGTTGTTTGCATACCCATCTTCCCTCTAGACAGTGAACTTCTTGCGTGAAGGAGCCTGAGCTTTTGTCTCTTTTTCTAGACCTGGGACAGCTTTGCCTCCAAGCTTGTTTCAACTCGAGTAGAGATATGAAGCATTGGATTTTTCAGAGTTCAAACCCCGGTCCTCTCACCTAATTACTGAATCAAGTCACAAAACTTCTCAACACCTCAGATTCTACACCTGTCAGTACAGAGATAATAGCTATAAGGAATGACTATTAAGCATGCAGGGCTGTTGAGAAGAATAAGTGAATTAATCAATAGAAAGTCTTTGTCCTGCAGTGTGGTCCTTAATATGTCACCAAATAAATGTCTGAATCTGATGCTGGTGGGCAGGATAGAGGTGACTTGCATGGTCCATTTTTCCGAAGGGAACAATCTCACGATCAGTCATAGTATCCATTCCATGCTGTCAGATGGAATACCGAATCCAACCCTCTCTGCACCAAGTCAGTAATATGTGTGCGCTGGGCCGAGGAGTGGACTCTGACCCCCTTAGGGCCCCTGATCCCTTAGGTGGGCCAGGGGACTTGGGTGCACACCCCTCATGCATGTGCTTCTTTCCCCCTCAAACTTCATTGTTTTTCCTGGACATTGAATTATTGTTGTTTCGTCACTAAGTCCTATCCAGCTCTTTGTGGCCCCATGGACTGCAGCACACCAGGCTCCCCTGTCCTTCCAGAGTTTGCTCAAGTTCATGCCCATTGAGTTGATGAAGCCATCCAACCATCTCATCCTCTGTCACCCCCTTCTTCTTCTGCCCTCAATATTTCCCATCATCAGGGTCTTTCCCAGTGAGTCAGTTCTTCACATCAAGTGACCAAAGTATTGGAACTTCAACTTCAGCATCAGTCCTTCTAGTGAATATTCAGAGTTGATGTCCTTTAGGATTGACTGGTTTGATCTCCTTGCAGTCCAAGAACATAGAAGTCTCTCAGCCCAAGTCATCAGCTAGTTCACATCCTCAAAGCAAGAGTTCACCTATCTCCCTAGAAGTTCCAAAACTATCATCCCTAAAACTCCTGGGGGTAGCCCATCAACCAGCTTCAGGGTCCGCTCCTGAGGTCCCGCCCTGTCCACCTCCCTGGCCCCTCCCTCCCTGCCTGCCTTGTGCCTCACCCTCCAGGCACCAGGAACCCTCACAGAGTCTGTGTCTTCTGGAGTCAGGTGATTTTGCACTCCCAGGAAAGCCCTCTCCTTGGGCCACTTGGAAACTTGGCAGCCATCCTAAATGCAGGTCCACGGTCCCACCCCCCTTTGTGTTCACCAGGAAGAGTTAAAGGGCCTGCCCCTGGGCTCCCTCTGCATGCTACACTCACCTCTTTCCTCAGGCCTCTACACCGTGCTCTCAGATGCTGAGTCATCTGCCGGATCTCCAAGGCCACGAGCTACCGGAGAGCCTGGTCTGGGCTTTCACATTGCAAACAGTGTTGTCCCTGCTTTGCTACTCATAGCCCCTGACTCCAGTGTCTGCAGATACAGCGTGCCCACTCCAACCATTGTGTGAACTGAGCAATCTTACTTCAGCTTTGCAGAGGCCTGGGAGAGGCCTCAGCCCAGCCTACAGGGCACTGGCCTCGCCTCCTCCCTGGCCTCCCTCTCCCCTCTTCTGTGCCCTCTACCCTCTGCTCAACAGATCAGTCCTGAGTTTGTTTCATGCAGAGCAGCTTCATCCACTTCGTGGAAACCTTGGGAACAGACCATCTCCAATCTCTCCAGGATACATCTGCCATAGCAGGCTAATCAAAGTAAAACCAAACATAATGGGTGTCCCTCTTGCAAAACCATTTGCCTGCTGCGAAGGAGAATACATTTTTTCTCTGTCTCATTATACCTGTATTCCCAGTGACTGATGTGGGACCTGACTTAAAATAGATGTTTACTGAAAGCCCGAGTGAATTGATCTCTGAGATGATAAATGTGATGGTAATTATAAACTGAAAAGAATCTACAACATTAGTTATCACATCAATTCTATTATTTTCCAGTGATCGTTAGTAACTAGTTGGATGCAGGCAGCCTTGCTGTGCGCATTGCTTTAGAAGAAGATGGGAGTCCAGGCAGGACATCTTGGTTCCTCCTGTGGCCCTTCATTCAAAGGACCTACCAAAGGAGACAGTTGGTCAGCACCCTGATGATTATAGGCAGTCTAAGAATGAAAAGTTGAACCATTCAGCCCATCATGGAGAGACAGTCTTAGCGGATAGGGAGCTTCTGGCTCACAGAATAAGAAGGCATTCATTTGTATCTCTCTCAGTGACTTGTAAGGGACTAAGATTGAGAAACACACCCAACCTGGAGTGGGAGGCTGTGGGTGCTGGAAAAGGAACAGGGATTGTGATCTGATTTCAGATGTGTCTTTGGCAAATGAACTAACCTCCCTGTGCCTCTGTTTCATCTTTAGTAAAATGATGATGAGATGACATCTCATTTATCCAGGAAACAGGATCCTGGAATACTCAGTTCTCTACCCCTCTCAGAGTCTTCTATAGAGATCTAAGCAGAGAGGAGAAATTCAGGCAAATTATTGTTAGTCTAGACATTTGCCTCCAACTCTGTGCCCTGCTGTAGCTCTGGAGGGTGGGGCTGGATTATGCCTTGAGACACCAGGATGACTTTGAGCTCTCAACCTCAATAGTTAGGGTAAAAACTGAGGAGAAGCAGCCAGATGGAAGAGTAGAGAGGAGAACTCTAAAGGCTTGTTTTTGGAAGAGCATGAATCCCAAGACTTTCAAAACAAAAATTAAGAGTCTTCCCTCAGAGAGATCTGAACTAATCCTTCTGCCTGGCACAGCAAAGGTGTTCCTGGCCAGCAATTTAGCAATTTGGTACACTTATGTCTCTGAGAAAACTGACTTGCCATCATGGGTAAAAGCATGGATGAAGAAAAGTCATACCAGTCCTGAAAGTTACTGTGTATGTACACACATGTGTGTACACATATATGTAAATAAATGCATATTTCTCTGTGTGTGTATATATATATATAGATAGATAGATACAGAGAAATATCTACAGATTTATAGGTAAGTATCTTCCTGCTAGTAATGCTTTTATTGACATGGTGATAGAGAATCCAGATAAGAGAGGGCATCACATAAAATGTCTTCAGTTGCAATAAGTATCTGTTCCAGAAGAATCAAGGTTGCATTATTCCATCCATAGGATTTTTTTTTAAAGAGCTAAATATAAAATGTTACAGCCACACCAGGAGGTTTATTTTTAACTCACACTGTTTATTTACGTCCTGCATCTTCTGTAAATGAAATGAAGCCTCAAGACACAGGACTCTGCATTTTATTCTTTCGTTTTGCTTTCAAAATAAGGAAGAAAAAAAAGTGGAAAAAAAGAGAGGCTGCATCTGAGATGATGGCATTCTGTTTCCAGCAACTTTACCAGTTATAATAATAATATAAGAAAAAACTAAATTTGGAAATCAAAAGACCAAACTTCTATGTTTCATTCTGCTACCAATTTGCTTGGTAACCAACAAGGGCTACGAATGTCCTCTCTTAGACCCTCAGCTTTGCAATCTGTGAAATGGGCAGATGAGGGCATAGACTAGATCAGATAATATCTAAATGCCTTATGATCCATAGATCTCTAAGCTTTCTTCAATGCCTGCCTTTTTTAATAATTCTTTTTTAAAATTGAAGTATGTTGATGTACAACATTATATAAGTTACAGATGTACAATATCGTGAGTCACAAATTTTACTCCATTTATAGTTAATATAGAATATTGGCTGTCTCCCCTGTGTTGCATAATGTATCCTTATAGCTTATTTTTATACCTAATAATTTGTGCCTCTTAATCTCCTACTCCTGTAGAGCCCCTCTCCCCTTGACAATCCCCACCAGTAACCACCAGTTTGCTTTCTGTATCTGTGAGCCTGTTTCTTTTTCATTACATCTACTAGTTTGTTGTATTTTTTAGATTCCACATATAAATGATATCATGAAGTCTCAGTCTTACTCTATTTGACTGACTTCACTTAGCCTAATACCCTTTAATCCTTCCATGTTGCTGCAAAATGGCAAGATTTCCTTCTTTTTTATGCATCTGTGCTAAATCTCTTCAGTCGTGTCCAACTCTCTGTGACCCCATGGACTGTAGCCAGGCAGGATCCTCTGTCTATGAGATTTCCAAGGCAAGAATACTGGGATGAGTGCTATTTCCTCTTCCAGGGGATCTTCCTGATCCAGGGATTGAACCCACATCTCTTGTCTCCTGCATTGGCAGGCAGGTTCTTTACCACTAGCACTACCTGGGAAACCCTCTTTTATGGCTGAGTAGTATTTCACTGTGAATATATGAGTGTGTGTGTGTGTGTGTGTGTGTGTGTATGTGTGATATCACATCTTCTTTATCCATTCATCTGTTGGTGAACAATGAGGTTGCTTCCGTATCTCGGTAGTTGTAAACAATGCTGCATCTTCAACTGATGATTTTGTTTTTAAGATATATACACAGGATGGAAGTGCTGGGTCATATGGTAGCTCTATTTTCAGTTATTTTTTTGGAAAAGCTCTATACTGTTTTCCACAGTGACTGCACTAATACATTCCCACAAGAGCTCCCTTTTCTCCACATCCTTGCCAATATTTGTTATTTGTGTTCTTTTTGATAGCCATTCTGACAGGTGTGAAGGGTTACCTCACACCTCTGGGTTTTATTTACATTTCCCTGATGATTTGTGATGTTGAGCATCTTTTCTATGTGCCTGTTGGCCATCTGCATGTCCTCTTTGGAGAAATGTCTATTCAGATATTCTGCCCATTTTTAATCCATTTGTTTTGTTTTGTTTTATGTTGAGTTGTATGGGCTGTTTTTGTATTTTGAATATTAGCTGCTTATCAGTCATTATCATTTGTAAATATTTTCTCCTATTCAGTAGGTTGTCTTTTCATTTTTTTGATGGTTTCCTTTGCTGTCCAAAAGCTTTCAAGTTTAATTAGGTCTAATTTGTTTATTTTTGCTTTTATTTTCTTTGCTTTAGGAGACAGATCCAAAAAATACTGCTCTGATTTATCTTAAAGAGTGTTCTGCCTACATTTTCTTCTAGGAGTTTTATGGTTTCTGGTCTTTCATTTAGGTCTTTAATGCATTTTGAGTTTATTTTGTTTATGGTGTTAGAGAATGTTTTAATTTCATTCTTTTTCATATAGCTGTCCTGTTTTCCTACCACCACAATTGAAGAGATTGTCTTTTCTTCATCATATATTCTTCCCTCCTTTGTTGTAGATTAATTGACCAAAGTGAGTGCATTCATTTCTGGGCTATTTAGTCTGTTCCAATGCCTTCCCAAAGCTGGAATCACTGGGAGGAGGCAGCCTCTGAGGCCACCCCCAGGGCCAGTAATAAAGCCTCTCTTGTTTCTGTTGTGGTCATTGTGAGTAGCCTTGGAAGAAAAATCCTCTTGATTCCTTTGATCTGACAAAATGAGCAATTTGTTAAAAAACAAAAACGGCTATACTTTATTTAGCCCTTCACTTATTGTCAGACATTACTCTAAGTATCTTTTATGCATTATTTCCGTTACTCTTTGGAACCATCCCATGAGCTAAACTCTATTTTATTGCCATAAAGGGAGAATTATTCAAATGGGGAAACTAAGAGTTGAAGTACCTTACCCAAAGTCACAAAAACAGAGGGTGTGCAAAGCAGGACTGGAACTCAGTGCTCATTGCTGTCACAGCCCTTGCTCTCAACATTGCATTAAATTATAGGTGTTTGAGTCTGAGTTATCTTTCTGAGGCTCTATTTATTGGCATGGGAACACTCTGTATGCATGTCTTACCCTGGGCAGTAGAAACACACTCATTTTTTTTGCTTCCATTGTTGGGTACCAGGACATGGAAAACTCATATGCCAGGATGAGAAGTTAGGACTTATCTTGATGGAAATTAGGAGCCTTCAGAGGTTAAGACAGCATATATCAAGATTTTCCTCTATCTTTATCATGAACAGTGGTCCTCTCAAGAAAGCGATGGAGCTTTGCAACCCTCCACACCCCTCTTTTCACAAACACTGAATGACTCCCTTTCTCCAGGCATCCCTTGTATTTCACCGCCTCTGTCTCTTTGTCTATATTTTTCCCTTACCTGTTCATCCACCACTTACACAAGGGGCTTTCAAGGTCCTCCAGTATTATCTCCCCATAAGCCTACCCCTGCATCCCTGAGAAAAACTCACTTCTCTCCTGTGCTACCAAAAGGAGGAAAATGCTTGGGGTAGGTAGGAAGAAAACAAACCCTCCTCCATATCCATTACGTGCCAGGCCCTGTGCCAGGTGCTTGCATTTAGTGTACTTTCATTTTTTCAACCACCTTGCAAATAGAAATTATCCTCACATGTGATATGAAACTCAGAGATGATATCATGTGTCCAGGGTCATTGAGCCAAACTTACTTTTCAAGGTTAAAACATGGTTCCATTTGACTCCAGAACTCATGTTCCTTTAATGTGAAGAATACACATATCACATTGTATCTACAGATAGAATTCATTCCATCATAACCTCGCAAGGGGAATACTCTATTATCTCTCTTACTCAGACATGAAAACTTGGATCTGAGAGTTATTTTATCCAAACCTACTCAAGGTAGTAGACTCCACAGCTAGTTGTTCTTGTTCAGTCAGTAAGTTGTGTCCGACTCTGCAACCCCATGGACCACAGCATGTCAGGCCTTCATCCCTCACCATCTCCCAGAGTTTGCCCAAGTTCATATCTGTTGATGGGGGGTGACACTATCCAACTGCCTCATCCTTTGCAGCCCTCTTTTCCTTTTGCCTTCAATCTTTCCCAGCAAGAGTGTTATCCAATTAGCTGGCTGTTTGTATCAGGTGGCCAAATTATTGAGGCTTTAGCATCAGTCTTTCCAATGAGTGTTCAGGGTTAATTTCCCTTAGGATTGATTGGTGTGATCTCTGTGCTGTCCAAAGGACTCTCAAGAGTTGTTTCTAGCACTGCAATTCAAAAGCATCACTTCTTCAGTGCTCAGCTTTCTTTGTGGTCCAACTCTCACTTCTGTACATGACTACTAGAAAAATCATAGCTTTCATTAGATGGAACTTTGTTGGTGAGATGATGTCTCTGCTTTTTAATGCTGTTTAGGTTTGTCATAGCCTTCAATGAGTAGAACCAAGCAAGTCAAAAACTAGAACAAAGGTAATACTTCTCTTATTATATACTGGTTTGGTATTATGTATTAAGCTGTGTGAAGTCCAGGCATTTCTAGTTTTCTGACTAGACTACATTTCTTGAGGGGCAGGTTTATGCCTTGTTTATCTTGTATGCAGGATATAAAAATCTTAGTAAGCCCAATATTTAATACATAATCTTCACTTATTAAATATGAATTGGATTTAAAAAATAAGAAAAAGAAATGTGTTATTCATCACTTTATATCTGCATGGATTGTGGGGTTCTCTCAGTAAACACTCATCATATCACCTTTCAGGAGCTTCAGTTTCCTGATCTGAATGGTGGAGGCAGTGCCTTCTGGGTTTTGCTGGATTAATTGTGCAGGCAAAGTGAGTAAGTGCTGGTAAATAATAAATACTCAACAAACGACAGGTAATATGAGATTGTGATGAAAAGAGTGATTAAATCCTCACAAATTCTCAATGGCGTAGGCAGGTCAGAAGGTAGTTAATCCCCGTTGAGAGTGAGGGAAAGGATCAGAAAGCTGCAACTCTTGTAAAACACACACACATGTACACACACTCTCGCACACACTCACACTTCTGGAAGAGCTGAATTGCCAATCCAGAATTTCGGACACACTGAGATCTTTATCTACCACTCCCTAGGTGCTCATAGCACCTTCTCCCCAGAAGGTGTGGTTGTTTGCAGTCTTGGAGTAAGGAATCTTGATGAGGAAATTGTCCAGGGGGAAAAAAAAAGAACCTCAAGCTGTGTTAACAACCTAAGAATGCAAACAAGGATGATCAGCCAGCCAGGTCTTTGCTTGGGAAAAGAATAAAGGCCCTGGACGTTGCAATAATGAAGGCATTGGAAAGGGCTTCATCCGGGCTTCACCTGTGAAGTTAGACTCTCTTCTCAAGGGTAGTAAGAAGGTCTGTCTGGAGGGATGGAAGAACTTGGCATGTTGCTTCCTCTACCACTTGACACTGAAGAGGGAGAGCATTTAGCTGGTTTTGGCTTGCTCAATGCCTATTCAAGCCTCATGAAGGAATGGAAACGGGGACAGGGATGGTTAAAGCCTGTAGAGGGCTGAAATAACTTCCTGTGCTTAAGAACTGCCCTGCAGTTTGGTCTTGCCATCCACTGGCTGTGTGCCTTTGAGCAAGTGACAATCCCTTCTGAATGTGGTGTATGAGATCAGCATTTCCTTGGGAGTGCAGGTAATTTTACATGTTAATATCCCTTGACCTATCATAAATTCTCTCTTTTTTTCCCCACTCTGAACTATGTTAAGGAGAAAGGCTCACTTTGAAGCTAGTTTGATTTCAATACCCTGCTATCATGTGGGTGATCCCCTCATGTTCTTATTCTTTTTTAAAATTAAAGAACACATATCAGGCTCAGAAACGTTAAGGAATCCTATCTGTTGAGTAAAATAATCCTGGTGTTAATATGTTTACCTTTGGTGGTGGTGGTTTAGTAACTAAGTTATGTCCTGTAGACTTGTGACCTCATGGACTGTAGCCTGCCAGGCTCCTCCATAGATGGAATTCTCCAAGCAAGAATACTGGAGTGGGTTGCCATTTCCTTCTCCAAGGGGGCCTTTGGAGAGGGTCTTTGAACCCAGGGGTCAAACTCGGGTCTCCTGCATTGCAGGTGAATTCTTTACCGACTGGGCCACCAGGGAAGTCTTGATATTGCTTTTTCATTTGTTTTTTGTTCGGTCACTCAGTCGTGTCTGACTCTTTGCCACCCCATGGACTGCAGTATGCCAAGCTTCCCTGTCTTTCACTGTCTCCTGGAGCTTCCTCAAACTTATGCCCATTGAGTCGGAGACGCCATCCAACCATCTCATCCTCTGTCGTCCCCTTTTCTCCTGCCTTCAATCCTTCCCAGGATCAGAGTCTTTTCTAATAAGTCAGCTCTTCACATCTGGTGGCCAAAGTATTGGAGCTTCCTCTTCAGCATCAGTCCTTCCAATGAATATTCAGGGTTGAGTTCCTTTAGGATTGACTTGTTTGATGTCCTTGCAGTCCAAGGGACTCTCAAGAGTCTTCTCCAACACCACAGTTCAAAAGCATCAATTCAGCACTCAGCAGTGGTCTAATTTTTAAGTAACAGAAAGTGAGCATTTTAAACATAATATTAGGTTAACATTATAGGTGGAATTGGAGTGAATGAAATTTGGGAAACATGGTGCCAGGTGTATTTTTAAGACCTTGCTACTCTAAGTATGGTCTGCAAACTTGTGGCGCCTGGAAACTTGGAAATGCACAAAATCGGCTGCTTCTGAGACCACAGGGTTGGAATCTTCATTTGCACAGTACCACCCATGATTCCTGAGCAGAGTAAAGTTTGAGAAACAGTACTTTAAAGGCCCTGCTAGTTCTCTCTAATCCTTACTATAATGATTGCATCACCATAAGAGAGTCTGAGGACATTCCTTCACCCAGATTCCCTGTTCCCTTTCCATTTTGTTGAGTGTTCAAAGCAATACTTTTATCGTTGCTCTAAGGCAAATGCTCTGGGTCTAGCCCCTTAACTCTGCCGCTTCCTAGTCATGTGTCCTTGAGAACTGTGCTTCGTCTGAGTTTCTTGATTTTACCTCCATTTATAAAATGGGGGTTGTGATTCTTTATTTTTACTGTGATTTCACTACATACATACACACACACAAACATTCTCATGGTGCCTGGAACACAGTAGCAGGTCCACAAATAGTCACAGAGTCACTTTCCTTGACTTTCTATCCATCCCAGCAATTGTAAGTCTTTCATCTTGGTAAGAAGGTGTACATACTTCTGATGTCAGCGAGTTGCCTCGAATCTCTAATTTGGGTTGTGACTGCCTGATAATTTAGCTGACATCAAGTCATGGTGCTTTTGTGAAGGCGTATCCCTGTTAGCAAACTAGCTGTCAAAGGGTTCTGGCAGATCAGGTGTTTCCTCTGTGCCTGTATCTGTCCAGAGTGCCCATTCAGTATGAACCAGTTTCTAGAAGAGTCTGGGCTTGGGTGAGCAGAAGACAGGGCAGGAAGAGGGGTAGGGCTGCTGGTGGGTTTCACACAGATCTGGTGGTCCATCCTGCATTTCTTTCATCTCAGCCAGGACCCTGGGGACCTGCAAGCTGAATATTCCATGCCTTTTTCTTTCTGCCTCAAGCAAGAGGAGAGAATAAGGAAGAGTGAGATTGGTAGTCCTGGAGACCTGATTTCCCATTTTGTGAGCCTTGGGGCAAGTTACTTGAGCTTTTCTGCCTCTCTGTTTTCTCAGTTACTTGGCCACAGAAAGGGACAACACTGGGTCATTTGCAGAGAAATGGCTGAACCTCGAGACTGTCATATAGAGTGAAGTAAGTCAGAAAGAGAAAACCAAACAACGTGTATTAATGCAAATATGTGGCATCTAGAAAAATGGTGTAGTTGGTCTTGTTTGCAAAACAGAAATAGCGACACAGACATAGAGAACAAACATGGACACCGAGGGGAAGGGAGGTATGGGAGGAACTGGAAGATTGAGATTGAGATATATATGCTTCCTCAACTTGAAAAGCAGAGACTGTCAATCTGACTTCACCAGGATGTTATGAGGGTTAAGGGAGACCCAGAATGTAAACAGGCTCAGCATGATGCCTGAGGCACGAGTGTCAGGGGGAGGATTAAGAGAATGCAAGCAAAGTTCTTGGCGATTGGGAGGCGCAGCACAGGTATTCATGCAGAGGATGCTGAGGTTGGCACTTACTCATCAAGCCTTACTTATTC
The DNA here is from genome assembly GCA_006408695.1 of Aepyceros melampus. Classification (NCBI taxonomy): domain Eukaryota; kingdom Metazoa; phylum Chordata; class Mammalia; order Artiodactyla; family Bovidae; genus Aepyceros; species Aepyceros melampus. The sequence goes on from SJXQ01012255.1 coordinate 291,474, forward strand.
CATGTTGCCTTTTGTAATCCCTCTTTTTTGCTGGAGCCTCATTTCCTAAACTTTTATACTTGTCATGTACCAGCACAGAGCCTCTTCTTTCCCCACACATCCCTCCCAAGGTGAGCTCACGGAATGCCCTGCTTTTAAATGCTATCCACAACTGATGATTCCCAAATTAATCTCTCTAGCCTGGAGCTCTCCCTTGAACTTGAGACTCATAAATCCAAATGCTTGTGTAATATCTTCACTTGGAAATCATAAAATCATCTTAAATTTACCGCATCCCAAACTGTGCTCTAAGTACTACCTGCATCAATATCCTATGGGCTCTGCTCTCAGTCTGACCCCCTTTTCAGTGTCTTAGACCAAAATCACTGGAGCCCACGTGGCTGCCTCTTTCCTTCACACCCCACATCCAGTGGCAGCAAATTCTGTTGGCTCTGTCTGCAAGGAAAGATATCTGAGAATTCAGCCACCTCTCAGCATTCTAGTTCAGTCAGAAGTATCTCTTTCCAACCTTGGTCCCCTGTAACCTGTCTGCAAACCCAGTCAGGAATGTGCTTTGAAAAGTAATTTGTATCTGGAAGTGCCACCATTTGAAACTCTCAGCATCAATCCAACTGGGAATAAAATCCAAAGTTTTCAGCACAACACACAAGGTCTTATAGGAACCCCCTCCCCCAGCTCCACACTGCCTTTCTGAGGTTGCGTCCTCCCACTTCTCAGCCATTCTGACCCCTGTGTAGTGCCTTGAACATGCCGGCTTCTTCCCAAGGCTTTTGATTTACTTTTTGCTCTGCCTAGAATATTCTTTCCCCAACTATCTGTAGGGCTTCTCAGGTGGTGCTAGTGGTAAAGAACTTGCATGCCAGTGCAGGAGATGTAAAAGATGTGAATTTGATCCCTGGATCAGGAAGATCCCCTGGAGGAGGGCATGGCAACCCACTCCAGTATTCTTGCCTGGAGAGTCCCATGGACAGAGGAGCCTGGTGGGTTACAGTCCATGGGGTTGCAAAGAGTTGGGCGTGACTGAAGCAACTTAGCACACATTATCTGCATTGCCTACTCCATGTCATTCCAATTTCTGCTCAAATGTAATGTGATTGAGAGACTTTCCATGACAACCTTATAGAAAAGAGTGCTCCCACCTCCCCTCTCTGGTGTTATCCCTCCTCCAGTAGCATTTATCTCCATCCAATATACTCTGTTCTCCCCATTATAAGCTCCTCGGCAGGAGAGCCTTTGTACCTAGCATTGAATACTGAGCAGATATTTAGTAAATATTTACTGAATGAATGAATGAACCTATCAAATTCTGTTTTCCTCATTGTGTGAACACTTTTGGTATGTATTATTCATGATTCTATTTCTTGTCTACCATTATAGAGAGGCTAATATGCATAAATTGCATTTGTATAGGAGTCACAGTTTACACACCCTTTTTTGCAACAGTTGTTACAGTTACTACAACTATTCCATTCATTTATCCTCATCACAACCCAATGAGAGAAAGGGATATTTCACCAATATTTATGATGGTGAAACTGAGGCCTGCAATAGTTAAGTTTTTGTGTGTAAAGAAAATAGCACATATTATAAGGGAACAATCAGGACTTGAACTCTTGATCCAAGATTTTCTCCCTAAAAGAGAGATACCTTATATTGACTGACTTGCACTGTTGCTGAATTGATTCACCTTGAGGAGTCTGTGTCCTGGGAGAAAAGATCAGTTGTATATGTTTTTTGTGTTACTCTGCTTTGCCTCACACAGAGTAAATCACAGGAGGAACTCACATAATAACTGTCAGCTTTAAGTCTGGATATACATACATGGGTGCATGCATGCTAAATCGCTTCAGTTGTGTCAAACTCTTTACGACCCTATGGACTGTAGCCCGCCAGGCTCCTCTGTACATGGGACTCTTCAGGTAAGAATACTGAAGTGAGTTGCCATGCCCTCCTCTAGGGGATCTTCCTAACTCAGGGATCAAACCCACGTCTCTTATGTCTCCTGCATTGGCAGATGAGTTATTTATAATCAGCACCACCTGGGAAGCCCCTGGATATACATGTCACAGAAGTGTGTTTTTCCATAATGGCTCAAAGACGCTACCTGGGAGATTTTTATCACTTTACAAGTTCAAATTCTAGATGGACTTAGTCCTCCAGGAAATAATAAAACAAACAATACTGGTGGAAAATAGAAAAAGGCAAGGTAAGAAGGAAAGAGACACAAAAAGATTAAACAGATGAACAACTAGAAATATAAAAGAGTGTCCAAAGGGAAGCAGCCAGTTGGGACTTATTCAAGAAACATCCAGATCAGGGTTAGAGTTAAGCATGTGGGTAGGCCGAGGCAGTGGGAAGCTTGAACAAGCATGGGACCTACAGACAAGTAACTGGCACTCCTCTGACCAAGTAGCCAGTTTGGCTTGGATCAGAACACTTCCTGGAGACCCATGCCAGAGAAAATGCTGACTGAGCCAAGCAGGGAACGCTTGTGTCCAAAGTGGGGCCCTACTCCCAGAAAGGGAGCCAGGGCAAAAGTTGGGAACTGCGCTCAGAAGCCCAGCCATAGCACAGGGCGGGCTGCGACTCTGTGAGCTTGGGGTTTGTCTCATAAGCAGGTCAAGAGTGCACGGGGCAATCCCAGATCGCACCCCTCAACATCTACCTCCTCTCCCAGCTCCAGATGGCTTCAAGAAGGGTCTGAGCTTACACGCTCTATTTGAGGAGAAACTTAGAGAAAAGGCAGTGGGCAGGCAGAGAAAAGCCTGCTTCCCTCACCTAGAAGTCTGTCTGCTTCTAAGTCCTCCCTTCTAGCTGCCACCCAATCTTCTCACACAGCATCCTCCCTGTTGTAGCCCTATCTGTTTCCCAGGAGGCAGAGCAGCTCCTGGGTGGGCTCATGAGCTTGGCCCAGGTTGCGCACATCCACGTCCAGCCATCCAGTCACCAACAAATAACTTCCTGCAGGCCTATTCATCTTCGGTTTCAGCACAGTGGAACCAGGGTCTATAAATTGTAGTGGGGATTCAGGACTATTTTCTAGGTCAGGGATGCATTGCATGTCAATAGTGGAGCCCAGAATCCATTTGCCCACTGTAGAGTGTTCAGTGGGCAGCACCCCCAACATGGACCTGGTGCCTATAAACCTCTGCAGTGGACAGAACCGCAGAGATCTGAGAAAAATGAAGGGCTGCTGAGTGGGTCCAGCGCTTCCTTTAAGGGCTCTGAAAGCATCTGTGTGCAGAGTCAAAGCTGAATTGTGCTAAAGGCAAATCTGGCGTTTATACGGGGCATGGTGCTCTTTCACAAGTGTGTTTAAGGATCTTGCGTGTAAGTTGAACATCCTGAACTTTATATGTGTGTGTGTATGCCCGCTCAGTCATGTCCGACTCTTTGCCACCCCATGGTCTGTAGCCCACCAGACTCCTCTGTCCATAAGATTTTCCAGGCAAGAATACTGGAGCAGGTTGCCATTCCCTCTCTAGGGGATCTTCCCTACCCAGGGATTGAACTCGCATCTCCTGTGTCTTCTGCACTAATGGACTTTATGGCCCTAAACACACACAGACAGAGGCAACAAAATCAGAAGACTTTGAGGTCAGACCTTGTTTTAAACCCTGTCTCTGCCTGTGGGACTCCAGGGAAATTGTTTAACCCATTTTTTTCTTTTTTTTTTTTAATTAATTTTTATTTTTTTAGTTTGTTTTGCTTTACAATACTGTATTCGTTTTGCTATACGTTGACATGAATCAGCCACGAGTGTACATGAACTCCCAATCCCGACCCCCACCTCCCCCCTCCCACCCCACACCATCTCTCTGGATTATCCCCGTGCATCAGTCCCAAGCACCCTGCATCCTGCATCAAAGTACTCCAGAAGGTGAATTATATTGTGTGGATAAAACAAGATGAATCAAACTGATATTCAACAATGTGAAGCTTGTTTAAAATTAGAAGTACTTGTGTGGAAACGCAACAAGGCTCAGACTGGCAGAATACTGTGGGGAAATTAAAGGAGAAATTTGAAATCAGACCCAACTGTGTGTGAATCTTGGTTCTTCCATTTATTGTACGGTAACCTTGAGTGTGTTATTTACTTTTTCCATGACTAGGTGATAATTGTGTCGCTTGTGTCATAAAGTTGTTGATCTGACTAGAAAATGTGATGCCTTTAAAGTAGAAAGTGTGAGATCTTTTGCATAGTAAGACCCTAATAAATGTGAGATATTGTTATGTCTTTACTGGGAAACCAAACTCTTAAACTCAGTTTAATGAGACATATTTTAAAAGGCTAACCTGTGTGTAGGTAATTTATAGTTATATATTTATTATTGGGGAAAAATAACATAAAAATAATCTTCGGTTGAATTGTTAATCCAACTGAGTGGAACCTGGTTTTATTGGCTCTTTATTAGAAGTGTGGGTGCTACATGCTGTGATGGATACAAAGATGAAGAAGGAAGGAATATAAAATTGATATGCCAAGCACTGTGCTAAGAGCCTCAAACAGATCATTTCATTTGAGTCTTTCATATAATTTATATTAGTTCCGTGAGGAAGAACAATTCATGGTCACTGGGGAAAGGTAGAGAAGTGAAAAAATTATAAAAACAAAACAATCCACCCCTGCCATAACCACTGTTAGTTATCTGCTGTATATCACTTCTGTCATTTTTTGATGCAGAGTTCATGGTTTATTTAAACCTTAATTTCCTTATCTGTACTCCCACCCCCCAGAGTTTTTAGACAACAAATGAGACCCTTTAAGAAAAGAATCTCAGCCAGGCAGTTGGTAAAATCCCAATAACTTTCCACGTTCTTTCAGATTCTCTTGCATGTAACTGGTTTCATAGTTTTTAAAAACTTGCATAGGCACAAGAATATGACATGAGGTGGTCATTCAGAGGGGTTGCAAAGCCCAAAGATAGCTTGGGTACCTCTTTATAATTTACTCAAAGCGTCTTAGTGGGTGGTAGGGAAAAGTTCTGATTTTTAAATTAAAAACCATACAATTCTAGGGATGCAAAATTTCCCCTGATTTTTAAGATAAGAGACTGCAAAGAAACCTCCTATTTGTTTGTGGCAGGCCAGTTCAGACTGCATCTTTGGCCAGTGGGGTATGTTTCTTCTCCATCATGATGGACTTTCCATGGCAAAGTTCAAGGGGAGCTGCTGAAGGATCCAGAGTCATGGAAGGTTTTAAGCAGAGACACTAAGGTGGTCTGAGTTAGGTGTTAGACTACAGTGGTGCTGATGTGGAAGATGAATTGGAGGGATTATCGTAAAGGAAAAGCTTGCTGTGAAGCTAGTGTCATGGGCTGGGTTGTAAGTGGTGAGAGTGAGAACCAGAAAAAGGGAATGAAGAGGAAGGGAGGGAGTTGGAAGGTTCTGAAGACAGGAAAAAGAGAAATTCATTGCTCCCCTGTGGAGAAAAATGGATGGGCGAGAAGATTCCTAAAATGAGTCCTTGGTTCTCATTGGTTAGGTGGTAGACCTGGAGGGAACATGGACTGATAAAGATGAACAGATACGCACAGTTATTGGGTACACATGAGTATCGGTGGTAACCAGCAGAGATCTAGCTGTTTTGTGATGAAATTTCTCAGCCACCCTGCCACTTAATTGAAACTAACCTGAATTCTTCATATGTATTCCAAATAAAAGAAAAGCCAAAGTTCCTATTTCTTGAAATTGTATTTCTGTGGAAATTATTTGAAGAATCATACCATCCTAAACAGGCCAGAAGTTCATAATTGTCTGCTTTAATCACTAGCTTTTAGTTAGGCGAGGGAGAAAGCCTGTGGCTTTCGGGAATCCTTACATGAAGCTGGCGTGTTCTCGGAGCCTCTGTGTGAGCATGTTTGCTTTTGCTGCAGAAATGAGAGCAGAACCGCATTTTGGGACCTGAGCCCATTGATGTAAGGGCACGTTCTCTCTTTGACAATATCAGGGCAAAAATTAAGCATTCATAATATGGTAATTAAGAGCTGAATAATTTACTCTAAACCAATAAACTAGATGTTGGTAGTATGATAGCTCCGGAATGAATCACAGTGGAGGAAAAAATAACACTGTTTATTTGATTACTATGAGGCTGGACAGTAAACTTGGAACCCATTTCCTCTCTTATGACTACAGTTTGGAAAAAGAATATACCCCAGATCCACAGGTGTTCATCCAGGAATCCACCACACAGCACCTCAGTCCCCAGTGACAAGCTGTGTGACCAGGCACAAGTCACTCAACTAATTTGTGCCTCAGTTTGCAAATCTGACACTAGGCGTGAATAATTCCTGTCGTGTCAATAACAATCTCACAGTTATTGAGTCTCACAATAGTCTCTCATCTAAAAGAAGGCAGCCCGGTCTTCCTACTTGTGGAAAGCCTAGTGCTGGATTCTTTCAAGACTTTCATCACTGTGACTGCTCTGCAGGGATGCTGATCTGCCTTCTTGTAACACTTGGCTCCCCTAGGACAAGGAAAGGAAACTATGCGATGAAGCAGACACTTTCGAAAGTCTACCAGACCTTGTAAATCCACTTAGCATGTGACAATCACAGATACTGTTGGAGTTGCATCACAATCAAAGATACGTTCAGAGCCCATCAGAATCACCAATGAAAAGTAGATCAGAGGAAACAAATGTTTTCCTTTTCTTTTTCTATGAGAACTCTTAAGGTTCTTTTGGTCGGTAGGGCCCATGTTTGTATATTGCATTCTTTTAATTCACCATTTTGCTTTGAACTCCCCAAAGTGTATCTCTATTGGAGCCCAGGTTCTCCGTATAACCTGAAAGTACCCTGTTGGACCATTCACAGATGACCAAGTTATGCATTCAAGGTTAAGAGGCAGGTCAGTGCCTCCAGTGCATGAGTCAAGGTCATTGAGAAGAGACAACACGAATAGCAGGCGGAAGTGGTATAATGTTTGCTTGTAGCAGTACAGAAGGAGTGCACACAGTCCCTTCTCTTGCAGTGTGTTGGTCACCCGTGGCCAGCAGACCTACTGCGGCCAGTGCAGGAGATGGAGCTACACAGAGTCCATTCATCTGTTGTTTAATCACTAAGTCATGTCTGACTCTTTCCGACCCCATCTCCTGCAGCACATTAGGCTTCCCTGTCCTACACTCGCTCCCAGAGTTTGCTCAAGCTCATATCTATTGAGTTGGTGCCGTCTATTGAGTTGATGCCATCAAACCATCTCATCCTCTGTTGCCTCCTTCTCTTCCTACCCTCAATATTTCCTACCATCAGTCATTTCCAGTGTGTCAGCTCTTTGCGTCAAGTAGCCAAAATATTGGACCTTCAGCTTCAGTATCAGTCCTTCCAATAAATGTTCAGAGATAACTGGCTTGATCTCCTTGCAGTCCAATGGACTCAAGAGTCTTCTCCAACACCACAGTTCAAAAGCATCAATTCTTCAGTGCTCAACTTACTTTATAGTCCAACTCTCACATCCATACATGACTACTGGAAAAACCATAGCTTTGACTAGATGGACCTTTGTTGGCAAAGTGATGTCTCTGGCATTAATACACTGTCTAGGTTTGCCATGGCTTTGCTTCCAAGAGCAAGCAACTGCGCTAGTGGCTGCAGTCACCATCCACAGTGATTTTGGAGCCCCCAAAATAAAGTCTGGCACTATTGCTATTGTTTCCCCATCTATTTGCCCTGAAGTGATGGGATAGGACGCCATGATTTTAGTTTCTTGAATGTTGAGTTTTAAGCCAACTTTTCACTCTCCTCTTTTTACTCTCACTCATACAGCAGTGGAAAGACCTCAGTGCCACCCCTGTGTGGTCTTAAATGTAGAAAGCTGGGGGAGTGCCTGAAGGCCAGTGACACAGGCACTTGAGTGGAACACAGGAGAATATATCAGATTTGAAGCAGGGAGAGAACTCTTACACGAGGCAGAAGCCCAGCACAGGCTGTTTGGGCTCTTATCTCTTGGGTAGGAGCATTCCAAGCCCAAGGCCCTTTCCTATGTAGCTGATTGGGTGTTGAAAGGCTGCAGGCATAAGACCACTTTTCCTAACACACCTCAGTTCAGTTTAGTCGCTCAGTTGTGTCCAACTCTTTGCAACCCCATGAACCGCAGCTCACCAGGCCTCCCTGTCCATCACCAACTCCCGGAGTTCACCCAAACTCATGTCCATTGTGTCAGTGATGCCATCCAGCCATCTCATCCTCTGTCGCCCCCTTCTTCTCCTGCCCTCAATCCCTCCCAGCATCAGGGTCTTTTCCAATGAGTCAACTCTTTGCATGAGGTGGCCAAAGTACTGGAGCTTCAGCTTCAACACCATTCCTTCCAAAGAAATCCCAGGGCTGATCTCCTTCAGAATGGACTGGTTGGATCTCCTTGCAGTCCAAGGGACTCTCAAGAGTCTTCTCCAACACCACAGTTCAAAAGCATCAATTCTTCGGCGCTCAGCTTTCTTCACAGTCCAACTCTTACACCATACATGACTATGACAACACACCTCGAGACCCTGCTGGACCTTTCCTACCTTCCCGTAAGAAACACTCAGCAGAACTTAGATGCAGGGGGAGAGCCCCATCTGAGTGCAATTTGCCCTTTATTCTGCTTCACGAGGAAGGTGGTATTGAAGTCTGGAGTTCTGAAGGAGGATCCTGAGACAGAACTACACTGGATCTCTGCACTGTAGCACACCCCCTGTGTGTTTCTCTGAGAAATAAGTAGATGATTACTGTGTTTGGTAACAGTGCTTGTCCCAGGGTCAGGGTCATCACATGGCATTTACAGAGATTATCATATTAAAGGTCAGAGGTTGTTAGGGTAGATGATGACCTTGCTTCAGGGAACTTAGGTTAGTGGGAGAGACCATCCTATAAGTGACTAAAGTCCAGGGGGGACAGCTTTACAGACACAGAAGCAGGGAAAGCATTCTACTGAAAATGCGTAGATTTCAATAGTTGGAGGTTGAGCACTGAGCTCTTCTAACCAGAAGAAATAACGTGAAGAGAGACACTGATGAGCGTGGGGATGGTGTGTTGAGAAAAAGTCAGAAGCCCCTTACCTGGAGCATGAGTGGATATAAAGAAATGGTGAAGGAGAGGGTAGGCAGGCCCAATCCTTGAGTGCCTGAAAAGCCAACAGCAGACTAATGAAAGTATCTGAAGCCTACCGTGGATCGAAGAGCCATTGTTTGGGGAGGAGGGTAAGGATGCGGCCTGGGGAGGTGAATGTGGGTGGAGGACTCCTTCTGAGATTCCTCGGGGTCATCTTCAAGCCTGCCTGCTGGTCTCCTCTGACAACCTGCCAGCCTCCCTGCTGGAGTGCTCTTAGCCTGAATGGCACACAGTAGGTACATAAGAAATAGTTTCTGAAAAAATAATTGAATAATCATCATTAGCTTCTTCCTCCTCAGCACATCAGGAAGAAAGAATATCCCATGTGATTTATATGGTTGGTTTGGGAGGAAGAGGGGCAAATCCCAGTTCCAGCTCTGGAGTCTACACCTACTGTGAGGTCATCTACACTCCCTGGGTCTATTAGCTCTCAGAAATGGAGGAAATAAAGACAACTTGCCTACGAGAGCTTTAGAATGAGGAAACTAATTAAAATTCCACTTGTAAAATCTAAAGGAAAACCTAAAAGCCAGTTCTCAGAATCCAAGGTCAGATACACTTATATATGTATACATATACACACATACAAATCAGTCTGGATGAGGTGGCCTAGACTTCACGCCTGTTTTTTTTTTTTACCTGCTAAGAGAGGAGAGGGGAAAAATGTCCTTTTAATGTGTTTCTTATTCCAGAGACCATGCTTTTAAAGATTCTACGTGTCAAATAACCTGCATTTATTTAGCAATAACTAATTTGTCTCATTATTTCTTATTAATCAAAGAAACATATCAGCCAATCAGAATTTATGATGTGCCAGCAACAAATTACTACCCATTAATTTGATATATTCCAGCCAAAAGCAAAGCAATTTGTCATTTTAACTAACCTTAATCAGAGTAAATATATTGTTTGGTAATGTTTTTGGAATGTAGAAAATAATTTTCACTTCCCATTAGTGTATTTAAAAGTTCCAGTGTTTCTTGGAATCCTCAGTTGAGTGTCAACAGTAAAAGGCTCAGTCCCTCTACTTGTGCACAAGAGAAAAGAAAGGAGTACAGTTACAGTTCAGTCACTCAGTCATGTCCGACTCTTTGTGACCCCATGAATCGCAGCACGCCAGGCCTCCCTGTCCATTACCAACTCCCAGAGTTCACTCAGACTCACGTCCATCGAGTCCATGATGCCATCCAGCCATCTCATCCTCTGTCATCCCCTTCTCTTCCTGCCCCCAATCCCTCCCAGCATCAAAGTCTTTTCTAATGAGTCAACTCTTCACATGAGGTGGCCAAAGTACTGGAGCTTCAGCTTTAGCATCATTCCTTCCAAAGGAATCCCAGGGCCGATCTCCTTTAGGATGGACTGGTTGGATCTCCTTGCAGTCCAAGGAATCTTGAGAAGACTCTCAAGAGTCTTCTCCAACATCACAGTTCAAAAGCATCAATTCTTTGGCGCTCAGCCTTCTTCACAGTCCAACTCTCACATCCATACATGACCACAGGAAAAACCATAGCCTTGACTAGACGGACCTTAGTCGGCAAAGTAATGTC
>SJXQ01012256.1:0-34317 GCA_006408695.1 Aepyceros melampus
ACTTATCAAGCTGGTCTGTAACTGAAGAGTTTTGGTGTGTGCATATTACACATTGGAAAAACACATATGGACTTTAAATATTATGAGATGCCAAGCAGTCTGGAAAGATTGCAGGCTGAAAGTTAATTGCTAGTACTTTAGAGTCTGAAATGCTAATAAAAAAAATAACATTTCCCAAGGGTTCAACATTAAAAGTCAGTCTTTTGGCTAAGAACCCTAGCTGTTTCTTATAAAAGTGATACTAATAATAGCTAACATTTGTTAAGGCTTACTATGTGTCAACCTCAATTCTCAGCACGTTGCATGCATTAACCCATTTAATCTTTATAATAGCACTATGAGGAATGCATTGTTATTATTCTTTTGAGATGAGAAACTGAAGCACAGAAAGATTAAGTAATCTGCTCAGGGTTATTCAGCCAGTATTTGACCCATGCAGTTTGGTTTTATAGCCTGTGCATAGACCACTATGCATTATGACTTTCCAAGGGATAAGAGTTACTTTAAAAATAGGAGCAGAATAACTGCTGGGAGCCTGAATACAGTATTGTAGTGGTGGCTTGAAGCTCGTTGTTATCATAATGAAAATCTATTCTCCATGTCAGAACTGAATCTGCGGCCAGTCTGTTCGCAGGGAGCTCCAGGATTCACGGGATATATAAAATTTCCCAGAAGTCTGTAAGCCAGATTGTCTTCTTTGTGTTATCACTGGAAACCAGTGTAAAATAAGGAGGCCCAAATTGATTTGGAAAAAGTAGCTTATTATTAAATGAATTGACATTTTATTTGCTGAGGCATCATCATCTGAAATATATAACACTAAAAAGCCTGTTAGTTTTTTTGTTGTATACTTAGTGAAAACTCTGCAAGGCAAATTAACAGTGCAAATTAAGTTTTAATGTGAATATTTCATACTTAGTCACATGCAGTTAGAAATTAAGGATCCTGATGTTAGCTATAGGCTGGTGAAAATCTTATTCTTGTCCCTCCAATATTATCACTGTCACCTAATCCCTTAGCAATGTTTGTCCTAGACTTCTCACTTCTTCATTCGAGACTCATCTAGCCAACCTCTCACTGTGCTGTTCTCACTCAATTTATATTTGTTGCTGTCTGGTATCCTGACATCCATCTTCTTTGTATCTCTGAAATATACACCTGCTCTCATTATGTAGGATAAAGTTTGCAGCCAGATTTTGCTTCTCCAGCTTCTTCTCTTAAACAATTCATTTAAAATGCACTTCTCAGTCAATTTCATATCAAAATACACAGAGGAAAATATAGTCTTTGTATATTCTGGGGTTATATGATAAGACTGCTTGTGTCACAGGCAGTAAACCAGATATTCAAGTTGTCCCACGCCGTGTCGACTGACTCTAGGGCTGAGAGAATCAGTATAACATTTCACTTATAATCTATTCTTCCACTTATTAGGAAACCCTGGTGTAGGGGAAAGAGTATTTTGTTTGTACCCAGATAAGCCAGAGTCTACATTTTGACTTTGCTGTTCCATAGCACTATGATTTTGATAAAATAATAGTATCCTATCTTCTGCCTTCTAAGCTATCAAATATGAGTAATAACATTGAGAGAGGAAAGGATTCTTCTGAATATTCTCCCATTAGACCTAGTCTACCTGCTCCTTTTCCAGTTCTTTTCCAGGAGAGAAGTTGGTAATTTGATTGGTGAGAGTTTTAAGATGCTCACTGGATTATTAATAGTAACTGAAGGGAAAAGAGGAGGGGGAAGGATAAATTAGAAATTTGGAATTAACAGATACACATTAATTATGCATAAAATAAAAAGGATATATTGTATAGCAAAGGGAAATATACTTTTTATCTTGTAATAGCCTATAATGGAAAATAATCTAAATATATTTATCTCTGTATAATTGAGTCACTTTGTTGTACATATGAACTAATACAATAAGGTAAATCAACAATTCTTCAATCAAAAAAAAAAACTTTAAATAGTAGCTGAAGCTGAAAGGGATGAATGCATCCTCTGCTTCTTGCCTCCCAATCTTTCTCTACCACGAAGGAGGTTAGAACCTTGAAAGCTATTCATGAAGGAGAAAGAAGTCAACACAGAGGTCCCTTCCCCTTAAAAGTTTACCTGAAAACTGCACTGGAGTAATCTCAGGTAATCTCTTGAGAGATTACCTCTTTAAATGCCATCTATGTTGTAGTATGTTTGTGCCCAATCACTTAGTTGTGTCCAACTCTTTATCACCCTTTGGACTGTAGCACACCCAGGCTCCTCTGTCCATGTAATTTTTCAGGAAAGAATACTGGAATGGGTTGCCCTGTCTCCTCCAGGGGATCTTCCAGACCCAGGGATTGAACTTGCATCTCCTGTGTCTCCTGCATTGCAGGAAGCTTCTTTACACACTGAGGCACTGGGGAAACCCTTATGTTATAGACACTATCTAAATCATGGTGGATTAAAAAAAATGAGTGAAATTCAGCTCTGTTTTCAATGAGCCTCAGTTCAGTTCAGTCACTCAGTCATGTCCGACTATCTGCGACCCCATGAATTGCAGCACGCCAAGGCTTTGTGTCCATCACCAACTCCCAGAGTTCACTCAAACTCATGTCCATCGAGTCGCTGATGCCATCCAGCCATCTCATCCTCTGTTGTCCCCTTCTCCTCCTGCCCCTAATCTCTCCCAGCATCAGACTTCTTTCCAATGAGTCAACTCTTTGCATGAGGTGGCCAAAGTACTGGAGTTTCAGCTTTAGCACCAGTCCTTCCAAAGAACACCCAGGGCTGATCTTTAGAATGGACTGGTTGGATCTCCTTGCAGTCCAAGGGACTCTCAAGAGTCTTCTCCAACATCACAATTCAAAAGCATCAATTCTTCGGTGCTCAGCCTTCTTCACAGTCCAACTCTCTCATCCATACATGACCACAGGAAAAACCATAGCCTTGACTAGACGGACCTTAGTCACCAAAGTAATGTCTCTGCTTTTGAATATGCTATCTAGGTTGGTCATAACTTTCTTTCCAAGGAGTAAGCATCTTTTAATTTCATGGCTGCAGTCACCATCTGCAGTGATTTTGAGCCCCCAAAAACAAAGTCTGACACTGTTTCCACTGTTTCCCCATCTATTTCCCATGAAGTGATGGGGCCAGATACCATGATTTTCGTTTTCTGAATGTTGAGCTTTAAGCCAACCTTTTCACTCTCCTCTTTCACTTTCATCAAGAGGCTCTTTAGATCTTCTTCACTTTCTGCCATAAAGGTGGTGTCACCTGCATATCTGAGGTTATTGATATTTCTCCCGCGAATCTTGATTCCAGCTTGTGCTTCTCCCAGCCCAGTGTTTCTCATGATGTACTCTGCATATAAGTTCAATAAGCAGGGTGACAATATACAGCCTTGACATACTCCTTTTCCTATTTGGAACCAGTCTGTTGTTCCATGTCCAGTTCCAACTGTTGCTTCCTGACCTGCATACAGGTTTCTCAAGAGGCAGATCAGGTGGTCTGTCAATGAGCTTAGGGTACAGCAAATAAGAACAATCATTGAAATAAAAATTTAAGTTCTATTATCTAAGTATGGGCAGGAAATCAGATTGGGAATGTTAGAAAAGGCAATCTAGAAGAGATGGCTACAACACCATTAAGATGGTCTAGTCTATTGCTTAGTAGTTGCTCAGTCATATCTGACTCTTTGTAACCCTATGGACTGTAGCCTGTCAGGTTCCTCTGTCCGTGAGATTATCCAAGCAAGAATACTGGAGTGGGTTTCCATGCCCTTCTCCAGGGGATCTTCCCAACCCATGGATCAAACCCATATCTCCTGCATCTCCTGAATTGAAAGGCAGATTCTTTACTATCTGAGCCACCTGGGAAGCCCAAGTTGGTCTAGCATGTGCTATTAATCTCTCTCTCCCCCACCACTGATATCTGTACCATATTTCAGTGTAGGAGATATTTCTGCTGTTCCCTCCAAAAGTTTGAAGTAAATAGAATTCTGTGGGGTTTAAGGTAACCACTGATGCTCTCTTGGTACAATGCACTATTTGGCCAAGAATTTTAAGTTTGCCTTTGTTCTCAGCTAACCCTTGGGCTTCCCAGGTGCACTAGTGGTAAAGAATACACGTGTCAATGCAGCAGACATGAGACTCAGGTTTGATCCTTGGGTTGAGAAGATCTCCTGAAGGAGGGCATGGCAACCCTCTCCAGTATTCTTGCCTGGAGAATCCCATGGGCAGAGGGAGCCTGGAGAGCTACAGTCCATGGTGTCACAAAGTGTTGGACATGATTAAAGTGTCTTAGCATGCACACATACCTTGGAAAGTGAGGAACACATTTCCTTCAGTCTCAGATTCTTCAATGTTATTTACAGCTTTATTGTGCCCTCACCAGACGGAGAAAGGGTACAGGGCCCCTCTGAGAGTCATATACCAGCAACTTTCCATGTCCTTCATATCTCTGCTTCACATTTCAGGCAGCCTGGCCAATGTTATCTTGTCCCTTTGGTATTTACTGTTCATTCCGGGGACTTCCCTGGTGGCTAGACAGTAGAGAATCTGTCTGCAATGTGGGAGACCTGAGTTCAATCCCTGGGTTGGGAAGATCCCCTGGAGGAGGGCAAGGCAATCCACTGCCATATTCTTGCTTGTAGAATTCCCATGGACAGAGGAGCCTGACGGGCTACAGTCCATGAGGTCGTGAAGAGTTGGGGAAGACTGAGTGACTAAGCACAGCACAGTTCATAGCAGTCACATTGCACTCTGATTCCTAAAGTCTTAATGATTGACAAACAAGTAAAATTTTAGAATTTGAAGCATTTTCAATTCTAAAATTCCGATTCCCTCAAATCAAAAAGCTTTGCTTTTTTAATGTCCTTACTGAAACTCAAATGCATTCTTGTTATAAAAATATGAATTCTTCCTGAGATGTTGAAATTTGAGGAGGTATACTCCAGTACTCTTGCCTGGAAAATCCCATGGATGGAGGAGTCTGGTGGGCTGCAGTCCATGGGGTCGCTAGAAGTCGGAGACAACTGAACGACTTCACTTTCACTTTTTACTTTCATACATTGAAGGAAATGGCAACCCACTCCAGTTTTCTTGCCTGGAGAATCCCAAGGACGGGGAGCCTGGTGGGCTGCCCTCTACGGGGTTGCACAGAGTCGGACATGACTGAAGCGACTTTGCAGCAGCAGCAGCATCATGTTCCAAAGAAATGTGGTAGGTGATTATGGGAGAAAATTTTGCCTGGTATTCAAGTATGCTCTCTCAGATCCAACGTATACAAAGCATCACAAACACTGCTGACCCCTAGGAAGGCCAGTCTTGCAGAACTTGACAAGTAAGTTTCTAAGAACTGAGGGGAAAAAATCAATAAAAGTTATTTTATGGAAACCAACGCAGGGGCGTTTTAAGGAGATAGTGTTTGATAGAAAAAACAGGAAGAGGCACAATGGATATAAATAGACTATTTACAAGAGGAAAAAAATGCAAAACGCTAATAAGCATATGAAAAAATATTCATCTTCAGTAATAATGAACTGTATCAGTAAAAATAATTATCAGGAATTTCTTTTCCTCATCACTTTAACATTTTTTAAAGTATGATATTATTCAGAGCCTTGAAATAGATAGTCCTACTCATTGTTGATGAAAAGACAGAAACACAGCTGCTTGGGAAAGTAGTCTGGGTAAAATATGCCCAACCTTAAAATGCATTTAACTTTTAATCTACCTACCTTTAAATATTTGTAAGAATAAAATAACATACCAGAAAAGAATTTTTGCATAAACATATTTATTTTGTGACTTTTTAAATAGCACGTGGGAAAAAGCTATAATATTAAAGTAAAAAATCAATCATTGGAAATTTTATGGTGGTCCAGTGGTTAAGATTTCATACTTCCACTGCAGGGGACACAGGTTCAACCTTTTCTTAGGGAACTAAGATTCCACATGGCACAGAGCATGACCAAAAATCAATCAATAAATATATCTCAAGTTCTATAATTTACTTTATCTAAAACTGTTTAATCTATCATATATTGCATAAAACATTTCATGAATATAAGAAAGAAATCAACACAGCTTCACCAATAATGAGCAAAATGAAGAATATTTAAAATGTTGTAAATTAATTATGTAGAAAGGGACTCATTAGAGTCATATGCCAGCTGATGGTTTATTGCTATTATACAATTATTTATTTGAAAAGACAGACTGATTTCTTTAATATAATTTTAATTATTGATTGATTTTTGGTTGCACTGGGTCTTTTCTTCTGTGAGGGGGTTGGGGCCTTTTTTTTTTTTTAGTTGCGGTGAGCAGAGGCTCCTCTCTAGGTGCTGTTTGCGGGCTTCTAGTTGCAGTGGCTTCTCTTGCTGCGGAGCCCAGGCTTCAGTAATTGCGGCACGTGGGCTTGGTAGCTGTAGTTCCTATGCTCTAGAGCACAGGCTCAATAATTTTGGTTCATGGGCTTTAGTTGTTTTGTGGCATGTGGGATCCTCCAGGGATTGAACCAGGGATGGAACCCATATCTCCAGCACTGGCAGACAGACTTTTTACCACTGAGCCACCAGGGAACCTCCTATACATTTTAAAAAGAAGGGTTTTAATTCTATGAATTTGACCAAGAATTGTACCTGGTTTCTTTCATTCTGGAAATACCTTTTAAGCATCTGTCCCAGCATCAGAGTACATCAATATGCACAAGAAAATTCTAACCTTTAATTCAATTCTTGTGAGTGAGACATAATTGTTCTTCAAAGGTATTCATGCTTTCATTAATGTTGGTTTGTCTATTGTATATATTGAGCCTGCTGCCCAAACCAGGGCTGAAACAGGTAGCAAACATCACAGATTGCATCAGTATCATGAAGTCGCTACTTTTGCCCATTTTGTTTCAGTCTTCAATGGTGGCACTCACAAGTCTTGGGTCCCAGTGTGCCATGAGTTCCTGAAACCAGCACAGCATCTTCCTATGGCTGGTCAAGAAAAGTGGCTGCCGTCTCTACTGGTATAGATGTATCTTGATAGACTGGAGTCTGGCAAGATCTCAGTGTTTGAGAGTGCTTTCCTGATTGATGCTGTCTGACAACAGCCAGTCCAGTTGGAGTTGGACTGAAGGAAAAGAGCTCAGAAGGGTCAGATGCAAAGCTAAAAGAGATTGTACAAACTTTTTGACTGGAGTTGAAATTTCAGTTCCCATGGATTTACATTAAATACCAGTTTGTTTGTCGTTGTTTTTCGTAATCAGTTCCATTTGTGAAAAAAAATTACTCTCTTTCTTCTCACACACAGAAATCATGTTAAAAATAAACACACTTCACATTGCTTGGTGAAATATATATATAATGTCATTTTGTAATACACTCTGAGGAAAATCAAACGACTATGTAGCAGAACAGATGTGATACTGAGGAAGATGGCTATTATTTCAGACTGGATAAGACTATAAGTAAGAGAGTAGCAAAAGAATAGACTCATATATCAAAAGAATAGAGGGGTTCAAAAAATAGATACTCACATGTATGGTCAATTAATAAAGATTCCAAGGCAGCTAAGTGGAAAAAAGATGGTATTTTCAACAAACGGTGCTGGAATAATTGGGCATTCAAAATAAACAACTCACTTCAACTCATACTGTGTACCTCATACAAAAATGAACATAAACTGGTAAATAGACAAAAATGTAAAACATAAAATCTAAAGTTTCTTGAGAAATGAGAGACGTGTTTTCAATCTTGGGTTAACCAAAAATTTCCCAGATAGGACACCACAGCATGAATCATAAAGGAAAAAAAAAAGGATAAATTAGATTCATCAAACCTAACTTTCCTGCCTTTCAAAAGGCACTAGTAAGAAAATAAAAGGACAAACCACAGATTTGAAGAAAATATTTGCAAAACATGTCTTATAAAGGATTGGTGTGCAAAATACATGAAGAATCTCTTAATTCAACAATAAGAAAACAAGGTCACAATTGAAAGTAGTCAAAAATTTGGACAGATGCATTGCAAAAGAAAATACATAAATGATAGAAAAGCATTTTCAAAGATGCTCAACATTACTACCAGTAGGGAAAACAAGGTAAAACCATGATAAGTTACTACCACACGTCTATGGAAGTGAAAGTATCAGTAGCTCAGTCATGTCTGACTCTTTGCAACTTCATGGACTATAGCCTCTGTTCAGGGATTCTCCAGGAAGAATACTGGAGTGGGTTGCCATGCCCTCCTCCAGAGGATCTTCCCCCTGGAAAGATCGAACCCACGTGTCCTGTGTCTCTTGCATTGTAGGCAGATACTTTACAGCTGAGTCACCAGGGAAGACCATACAGTGGAGTACCACTTAGCAATTAAAAAAAAAAAAATCAATAAAAAGCAGCAAACCACTGATCCAAGCAATACAGATAAATCTTAAGTGCATTATATAAACAGGAAAAGCCAGACTCTAAAAGTTGCATACTATATAATTTCATTTCTATGACATTCTAGAAAAGATACAGCTAAGTAGTTGTCAGTCTCTGAATTTAGGCAAAAGAAAATGATTACAAAAGGGCATAAAGAAACTCTGTGAGTGATGGATGTGTTGTATATCTTGATGATGCTGGTGGGAAAGTTCATGCAGCTGTGTACCTAAAAAGCATATATTTTCCTGTATGTAAATGATACCTCCATAATTCTGATTTAAACAAATACAACAAAGAAATATTTTGGAAAAGAACAAGGAAAGATTTGTGTGTCAAGTGAAAGTATGGTATATTCCTTGACAACTTCAGAATACAGTTTTTATTAGTTGAAAGTATTGAATAGTAAAATTGGAGCCTCATGTTGCTAATCTCTATAGAGTTCTGGTAATCTTAAAAGTCAAGTTTCACTTACCAAAATCTAAGTTCAGTCATTTATTTGTCCTATCTTTGTTCCAATTTCTAGTGTCATTTCAAGTCTTGCCTTTCTTGAGACATTATTTATATCTGGTTTAATTTTTAATAGCATCCCATTTTCCTCTCCAAAGTGTCTCTATTTGGGCAGTAAACCATGTGGTCACCTTACTTAAATATGTAGCCTGTTAGGTAATCAGCTGATAAGTAGAAAAACAGCTTTCTCTGTATGGAGTTGCTGGGAAGAGGTGAGGTTCACACTGAGTGCTTTGGAAAGAGAATGCTCTGTCAGACTAAAGTTTAATATTATCATTATGAAAAAGGAAATATGCAGATTATGTACTCAACATCTTTAATATGCTATCATACATCAATTAAAAGTTTGCTGAACATGCTACAAATCTTGGTCAGCACATTTTTTAAATTTTATTTTAGCAATTTAGTTACTTTTTAAAATAGGGAAATTAAGCCATTAGAGAAAATGAAGTCTGAAGTCATATTTTGTGCTGGCACCTCTCTACTCCGATCCCACAGAGCATCAGCAGAGAGCCAAAAAAAATAAATAAATAAAAGAAGAAGAAGAAAAAAAAAAAACTGAGGTCAATGGCGAGCTCTTTTCCTGGGTTTAATAAGATCAAGTTACAGATTCTTCCCTGTTCTTAGGTCATTCCTCCAAGGGTAGAAAGAAAACAAAATTAGTGTGGTATTTAAACTATCTGTTAAAAATTCCATTGAGAGAGAAGCATGCCCCATTTTATATTTTACTCTATGTCTTAAAGAAAGAAAATGAACTTGGAACCATGACTGAATTCAAATGAAGCTGTTCTGAGATTCCCAGCAAATATGACAGAAGTCTTGTTTTCTCCCCATCACTAAACTTGGTCCTAAAGACAACTGCAGTGGTTAGACATTACTCTTCTGGTGACTAAAAGCAAGATAAGGCAAATTAAACTGCTGAAGAAATTAAAGATCAAACTACATTTTTAATGACTATTATAAGAACTTTCTGTGTAAATATCATTAATCATTCCCTTTCTCTTCTTTCAGTTTTATTAAACCACACAGGATAATTAACTTATTTCTTTTTCTAGGATATAGCACATCATATTAGCATGAAAAATTAGTTCCCCAAATTCCTGTGAAATCTGAATTTTTCTATCTGTGGGTCTAAAATAGCTAGAACTCAAACTTCAGTTTAAAGAATTAAACAACCATTAGTAGAACAGTTAACACTCAGAAAGACCTGGCATAATTCCAAAGCAGTGTTCAAGTTGAAAGTTCCATTTGGAATATTTTACTCACTGTTCAGTTATTCTCATCAATGAAGTAAGAAAGGCAATATCATTTACCCCAAGAATAGGTGAGTCATTTTTTAGCAGGGCAGACAAGTAGTAAAGTGATCCAAAAAATGTAATGAGGAAGCTGGATCTTGGAAGAAAAATACAATAAAAGAGAGATTACTAAAATATATGCTACTTCTATTAGGAAGCAGCCCTCTTTCATCACTCAGACTCTGATACCTACTTGTGATCTAGTCTTGTGGGAAAAAAATTGGATTCTCTATTCTACAAGAAGTGCTACCCTGATAGCTCAATTAGTAAGAATCTGTCTTCAATACAGGAACCCTGGTTTGATTCCTGGGTTGGGAAGATCTGCTGAAGAAGGGATTGGCTACCCACTCTATAAGAAAATGCAGGAAATAAACCAGTAATTTTTCTGCCATGTTAGTTAAGGAATGTGACAGCCCTGAAAAGAAAATCAACATTCTTTCAATAAATAAACTTTAGCCTTAAGTAAATTTTCCAATACTAAATATTTCATTTTCACATAAATTTCTTCCTAAAATGATACCTAACCCACTGAATCACTTAAAAACATCTTTTTGTACTTTAAATAAAAATACAATATCAACATGTTGGCTAGATTCACATATAGTACCTTTGAATCATTTGAATTTGCATATTATATAATGGTTAGTATTCTGTGATTGTAGTTTTCATTCTAGAACTAATAACCAACAAAGATGTCCTCTTCATTATAGGGGACTGGAATGCAAAAGTAGGAAGTCAAGAAATACCTGGAGTAACAGGCAAATCTAGCCTTGGAGTACAAAATGAAGCAGGTCAAAGGCTAACACCGTTTTGCCAAGAGAATGCACTGGTCATAGCAAACACCCTCTTCCAACAACACAAGAGAAGACTCTACACATGGACATCACCAGATGGTCAATACAGAAAGCAGATTGATTATATTCTTTGCAGCTAAATATAGAGAAATGCTATAAGTCAGCAAAAACAAGACCTGGACCTAACTGTAGCTCAGATCATGAACTTCTTATTGCCAAATTCATACTTAAATTGAAGAAAGTAGGGAAAACACTAAACCATTTGGTTATGACCTAAATCAAATCCCTTATGACTATACAGCAGAAGTGAGAAATAGATTCAAGGGATAAGATCTGATAGAATGCCTGAGGAACTATGTTTGAAGGTTTGTAACATTTTACAGGAGGCAGTGATCAAGACCATCCCCAAGAAAAAGAAATACAAAAAGGCAAAATGGTTGTCTGAGAGAATCTTACAAATAGCTGAGAAAAGAAGAGAAGCTAAAGACAAAAAGGAGAAAAGGAAAGATATACCCATTTGAATTCAGGGTTCCAAAGACTAGAAAGGAGAGATGAGAAAGGCTTCCTCAGTGATCAATGGAAAGAAATAGAGGAAAATAACAGAATGGGAAAGACTAGAGATCTCTTCAAGAAAATCTGAGATACCAAGGGAACATTTCATGCAAAGATGGGCTCAATAAAGGACAGAAATGGTATGGACCTAACAGAAGCAGAAGATACTAACAAGAGGTAGCAAGAATACACAGAAGACCTGTACCAAAAAAAGATCTTCATGACCCAGATAATCACAATGGTGTGATCACTTACCTAGAGCCAGATATCTGGAATGTGAAGTCAAGTGGGCCTTAGGAAATATCAGTACGAACAAAGCTAGTGGAGGTAATAGAATTCAGTTGAGCTATATCAAATCCTAAAAGACAATGCTCTTAAAGTACTGCAGTCAATATACCAGCAAACCTGGAAAACTCAGCAGTGGCCACAGGACTGGAAAAGGTCAGTTTTCATTCCAGTCCTAAAGAAAGGCAATGCCAAAGAATGCTCAAACTACCGCACAATTGCACTCATGTCACATGCTAGGAATGTAATGCTCAAAATTCTCTAAGCAAAGCTTCAATAGTATGTGAACCGTGAACTTCCAGATGTTCAACCTGGATTTAGAAAAGGCAGAGGAGCCAGATATCAAATTGCAAACATCTGCTGAATCATTGAAAAAGCAAGAGAGTACCAGAAAAACATCTACCTCTCTTTATTGACAATGCCAAAGCCTTTGACAGGTGGATCACAACAAACTGTGGAAAATTCTTCAAGAGATGGGAGTATCAGACCACCTAACCTGAGAAATCTGTATGAAGGTCAAGAAGCAATAGTTAGAACTGAACATCAAACAACAGACTGGTTCAAATAAGGAAAGGAGTATGTTGAGGCTGTATATTGTCATCCCGCTTATTTAACTTATATGCAGAGTACATAATGCAAAACGCCAGACTGAAATCAAGATTGTTCAGAGAAATATCAATGACCTCAGTTATGCAGATGGCAGAAAGCAAAGAACTAAAGAGCCTCTTGATGAAAGTGAAAGAGATGAGTGAAAAAGTTGGCTTAAAACTCAACATTCAGAAAGCTAAGATCATGGCATCTGTTCCCATCACTTCATGGCAAATAGATGGGGAAACAAAGGAAACAGTGACAGACTTTATTTTGGGGGGCTCCAAAATCACAACAGATGGTGACTGCAGCCATGAAATTAAAAGACGCTTGCTCCTTGGAAGAAAAGCTATGACCAACCTGGACAGCGTATTAAAAAGCAGAGACATTACGTTGCCAACAAAGATCCATCTAGTCAAAGCTATGGTTTTTCCAGTGGTCATGTATGGATGTGAGAGTTGGACTATAAAGAAAGCTGAGTGCCAAAGAATTGATGTTTATGAACTGTGGTGTTGAAGACTCTTGAGAGTCCCTTGAACTGCAAGGGGATCCAACCTGTCATTCCTAAAGGAAATCAGTCCTGAATATTCACCAGAAGGACTGATGCTGAAGCTGAAACTCCAATATTTAGCTACCTGATGTAAAGAACCGACTCACTGGAAAAAACCCTGATGCTGGGAAAGGTTGAAGGCGGGAGAAGGGGACAACAGAAAATGAGATGGTTGGATGGTATCACTGACTCAATGAACATGAGTTTGAGTAGGCTCAGGGAGTTGATGATGGACAAAGAAGCCTAGTGTACTGAAGTCCATAGTTCGTAAAGAGTCAGATAAGGCTGAGCTACTGAACTGAACTGATTACATATTGCGTTTTTTTGTTTTTGTTTTTTTTTCACGTGGATTTTATTATTCTGTTTTACCTGCATCTCAAACTTTGAACTCTACTGACATGTATTCTATTCAGCCCATCTTTGTAAGATATAGATTTTTTTTTGATTTAGTGAAAAATGAAAGAACACAAAGTTGAAAAAATATTTAAATAAAACATGAGTAATATTTGTGATAATTTTATAATCTATCTATTAACTAGTTTACCAAGTGAGTCCCTTTTTTCCCTCTGCTGATTTAATTACTTCCATAGTATTCATTTGATCAATATACAGCTATAACAAAGATGTGTCAGACTGCGTGTCAGTATATTCAAAGCATAGCAAAGCATCAGGTGATTCAAAAATCTTCTCTGAATTCAAGATTTTAATATTTTGACTTCAGTACAACGCTAGTCCTTTAACAAGCGACTGAGTTTGTGTGTATATTCGTGTTGTGTGACTTGTGATTGAGTGCTTTTCTAGATCTTACAGTTTTCTATATTGGTTAAGTATTATCTTTTTAATCAGATCAAAATGAACAAAGGCAAAATGCATTGGCTCTTCATGTTGGCACCTATGCTCAGTATGAAAGGAATAATGTTAACATCCCCAGGTCCAGAAAAATGTCTGAAGCAAGCTTCCAGCAGTAAATAAAGGCAGACTACTCAAGCAGGACAGTAGAATATAAAGGCAGCCTGGCAGGAGTTTAGTGGAGGAAATGTCCAGCAGGTGTCACAGACACAACACCAACAGTGGGTCTCAGAGGTGATTCCATTCATCAGAGTGAGGAAGGACTGGGTAAGCAGGTCCCTTGTTTCAAGAATTGCCTCAGGAGAGCATACTCCAATCAAGACGGAAAAAGAATCAGACAATTATAGAAGCTAGGCATGGATAAGGAGAAGACTTTTTATAAATTCCAAATTGTCAGAGATACACAAATCCCACATCCTCAAATTGCAGAATCATGTTCTGCCAAGAGTATCAGTTATCTCCATAGAATAGACAAGTAAATTATCAGTTCCATAACCTATATAGAAAATCCTGAAAGTGATGAGAAAATGACACTTATGTAGAGGATATTATTTGCTTAAACAGTTTCCACTGGACCTATTCTCTAATCTTGGTGTTGAAACTCATTTCTCTGAAATAACAAGGCATGCGTGTGTGCTAAGTTTCTTCAGTAGAGACCAACTCTTTGTGAAGCTATGGACCCTACAGCTTAGAGTGGTGGACCTGGACAAGTACTGAATGCCCCCATCCAAGTACGATAGAGATTTCAATGCCTATGTCTCATACTGTAATATTGTGTGAAGTTATGAGAGAGAAATCCATGAATCAATCCAGAAGGAATCCCAAGAGATACATAATATCGGGTTAAGCATCCAAAAAAATAAATTGGTCCCAGATTATAGAGTAGGAGTTAATCTCTAAGTAGGAAGTAAACTGTTTCAACAGGGATAATTGGAACTCATTCATTCTTTCAGTTATTAACTCATTAATTGAACAAATATGTGAATGAAGGTAGACTAGTAGAAAGGCTGTTGAGATAATTCAGAAGATACATGAGAAAAGAGGAAATGGGGAGACATGATGAGTTCCAGTGAAAAGGGAAGTAAAACAGATTGGACATGATAATTCTCTTTTAGGAACCAGTATCAATAAAGACTTCTACAGTTCTGACTTGAGGACCTGTTTGGAGGTAACAGGAGAATGTGGAAAATAAGAAGCTTTGAGTTTACTTTTGACCACATGAAACTTGAAGTGTTTCTGAAAAATCTAAGTGTAAATGTCAAATAAGCAAATAATTATATGGATCTATAACTCAGAAAAAGGTCTTGGCTGGACATATAAATATGAAATGTTCATTTTGTGGATATTGATTAAAGTCTTAGAAATATATGAGGTCACATGAAGCAGTTAGGTGGTGCTAGTGGTAAAGAACCTGCCTGCCAATACAGGAGATGCAAGATATGCATGTTTGATTCCTGGGTCTTGAAGATCCCTTGGAGAAGGAGATGGAAACCCATTCCAGTGTTCTTGTATGGAGAACCTATGGACAGAGGAACCTGGACGGCTACAGTCCATAGCGTCACAAAGACTCAGACATGACTGGAGCAACTTAGCATGCACACAGACTGAGAAAAGAAGGGGAAAATACTTAGGTCTTGAAGGAAAACAACAAGGCTGCGTAGTAAAGAGATGTTAGAATATAATAAAACAAAGGCTCATACTGCTGAAAAATTAGCATAGTGAATTGGGATCCCACAGGTTTCCTTAGGCAGCATAGTTTTGCACAGGTGTCTCTATCACTTTCAATTCAATACATTGGACTGGAGTGGGTTAAAGAATCAGGAAATATAAAGAAAATGAAAGTTCTAGGCTGCTCTTGAGAAAAAATGTTTCCTCTATTTTAAACATGGGAAAAAGGAGGATGGCTGAGGATTCAGGGAGGTATTTATGTTTAGTGGTGGGAGGTTGAAGGAGTTCCAAAATTCTGACTTTTATTTTCTATAGGAAGTAAGAGACTTCTGTAACTCTGCTGATTGTGGTGAAGCAAAAGAGACTGCAAGTCTGGGTGGAATAGAAAGATCTGAAATTGTTATTGTGGAATGTAAGACAACTGGCTGAATAGGAGACTACTCTTTGAAGTTTAAGCAGTGTTTGTATTGGTGAAAAAAATTGACAATAGTATCATTTCAATCTAGATGTGTAAATTCCTTTGGCAATGCTCATTTGCCCAGGTGGAAATGCAGAGAATGGTTGGATTTATTGTAGGATGTAGGAAAGTTTCAAGTTTGGAGGAGCATGAATGAGATAGAGGAATATGCAATCTAAACCAATCTAAATGAAACGGAAGTAAAGAAGGAAAGCAATGATGGCTAAGTAGAAAAATGAGAAGTCAGAGTTTAAATTTCCAATAAGGTCAAAGAAAAAAAAGTTTTTATGGAAATGATTAAATGAATAGTCTGGAAAGGCAAATGGTAGGGGCTGGAAAAGGGGAAGTTTCAATGAATACTTTTTGGGAAAGGAGTGAGTTGGGATAACTGCTAGGCCTACAGGTGACTGTAAAGAGTATGATTAAATGGATGAGTGATACTGAAGAAGATATCATTTGCATCGAGATGCAGTAGGAATGGAGGATCCAGAAGACCAGGCACAAAAGTCTGTACTGAATATGGATTCCACAAGATAAGTTAATACTATCCAGAAGAAGGCACGCAGAGCAGTCAAGCTAGGAAAATAGAGATTTCCCAAGCCCATAGGTGAGAATTAGTCTGAAGTGGAGTCTGTTTTCTTGTAACTTACCTGCTTAAGGGGACTGTAGAAGAAGCAAAGTATAAGAAATGGAGAACTTTAATGACTACTAAAATTGAGGCTCACATCAAAGATTTAGATGATTGTATTGTAGTCATAGGAAGTAGAATGTTCAACCTAAAGCATTTGAGTCTAATTTGCTATATTTAGCCTTTGCTTATTTATGCATTCAGAATTCAGGGTAACAGAGCCAAAATCTGTATAGCTCTCAGAGACAAGGTAACTATCTGAATTTATGGAATTCCCTAATGAATGAATAAAAAGGATTTAAATTTCAGACAAAAATAATAATGAAAACCAAAACAACAAAAAGATACTTGGAATTTAGAAGAAGAAGGATAAAAAGAAAGAGAATGAAGCCTAGTGACTACCATTTCCTGTGATATTTCCTTCAAAACTATAAGAATTAATTTTAAAAATTACATGCATTGACTTGATCTGTTTAACAGATTCATCTTTTTGATGTTTAACACAGTTTTTTTTTTTAATTTCCAAGAGTATAAGTCCTCATGTTGCTTCTTAACACATTAAATGTACTAATTGTAAAGGCAGAGTCCAACTGTTCTATTCTGTTTCTTCAAGTGGCAAGTTCTACTTGTTTTATTTATTCTTCTTTCATAAACTTGGATTTCCTTAAATACATGGTGATTAAGTTTATTGCAACATATTTTGTAGTATCTTCTGAAATTTTTGAACTGCAGCTTTTTGTAGCAGAACCAGGTGACATCAGTTACCTGTAGAGGCTGTCTTTTTCTAATGGTAGTCAAGAAGTACAGTGCTATTCCCTTGTACTTTACTCTTTTGTGGAGGATTCATTTCAGTTTCTTGATATTTCCTTTGTCTTAATTTCAGTGTGATATATGAAGGTGAAGGTGAAGGTGAAGTCGCTCAGTCATGTCCGACTCTTTGTGACCCCATGGACTGTAATGTACTAGGCTTCTCTGTCCATGGGATTCTCCAGGCAAGAATACTGGAGTGGATTGCCATTTCCTTCTCCAGGGGAATCTTCCCGACCCAGGGATTGAACCCGGGTCTCCCGCATTGGAGGCAGACGCTTTAACCTCTGAGCCACCAGGGAAGCCTTAATTATATTTATAATAATGTTATTATTTCCAAGTTTGACAGACATGGGGGTGGGATATAGCATGAGTGCTACTACTCTGGAATTAGAAATTTAAAGAAAACTATACATACACCTGCAAATGATTCATAAAGTATGATGAGAATAAGAGCTTTACATTAGTTTGGTGCAAACATAATTTTAGTTTTTGCATTGTTGAACTTTGCCATATGACATAGGAATACATTCCTAAATAAGTGTGGTTGTATAATACATAACCACGAATCAAGGCAATTTGGAAGTGGTCAAACAGAAGATGGCAAGTGAACATTGTCAGTTTAAGAATCAGTGAACTAAAATGGACTGGAATGGGTGAATTTAAATCAGATGACCATTATATCTACTACCATGAGCAAGAATTCTGTAGAAGATATGGAGCAGCCCTCATAGTCAACAAAAGAGTCTGAAATGCAGTACTTGGTTGCAATCTCAATAACGACAGAATGATGTCTGTTCGTTTCCAGGGCAAACCATTCAATATCACAGTAATTCAAGTTTAGGCCCGGACCAGTAATGCTGAAGAACCTGAAAGTGAATGGTTCTATGAAGATCTACAAGACCTTCTCTTGAGAGTCCCTTGGACTGCAAGGAGATCCAACCAGTCCAATCTGAAGGAGATCAGCCCTGGGATTTCTTTGGAGGCAATGATGCTGAAGCTGAAACTCCAGTACTTTGCTCCCTCATGTGAAGAGTTGACTCATTGGAAAAGACTCTGATGCTGAGAGGAATTGGGGGCAGGAGGAGAAGGGGACGACAGAGGATGAGATGGCTGAATGGCATCACAGACTCAATGGACGTGAGTTTGAGTGAACTCCAGGAGTTGGTGATGGACAGGGTTGCCTGGCATGCTGTGATTCATGGGATCACAAAGAGTTGGACACAACTGAGTGACTGAACTGAACAAGACCTTCTAGAACTAACACCCCAAAAAGATGTCCTTTTCATTACAGGGGACTGGAATGCAAAAGTAGGAAGTCAAGATATACCTGAAGTAACAGGCAAATTTGGCCCTGGAGTACAAAATGAAGCAGGTCAAAGGCTAACACAGTTTTGCCAAGAGAATGCACTGGTCATAGCAAACACACTCTTCCGACAATACAAGAGAAGACTCTACACATGGACATCACCAGATGGTCAATACAGAGATCAGATTGATTATATTCTTTGTAGCCAAATATGGAGAAGCTCTATACAGTCAGCAAAAACAAGACCGAGAGCTGACTGTGGCTCAGATCATGAACTCCTTATTGTCAAATTCAGACTTGTATTGAAGAAAGTAGGGGAAAACCACTAGACCATTCAGGTATGACCTAAATCAAATCCCTCATGATTATACACTGGAAGTGAGAAATAGATTGAAGGGATTACATCTGATAGAGTGCCTGAAGAACTATGGGCGGAAGTTTGCAACATTGCACAGGAGGCAGGGATCAAGATGATCTCCAAGAAAAAGAAATGTAAAAAGGCAAAATGGTTGTCTGAGGAGGTCTTACAAATAGCTGTGAAAAGAAGAGAAGCTAAAGGTAAAAGAGAAAAGGAAAGATATACCCATTTGAATGCAGAGTTCCAAAGAATAGAAAGGAAAGATAAGAAAACCTTCCTCAGTGATCAATGCAAAGACATAGAGGAAAAAAATAGAATGGTTAAGACTAGAGATCTCTTTAAGAAAATTAGAGATACCAAGGGAATATTTCTTGCAAGATGGGCATAATTAAGGACAAACATGGTATGGACCTAACAGAAGCAGAAGATATTAAGAAGAGGTGGCAAGAATACACAGAAGAACTATACAAAAAAGATCTTCATGACCCAGATAATCACAATGGTGTGATCACTCACCTAGAGACAGATATCTAGAATGTGAATTCAAGTGGGCCTTAGGAAGCATCACTATGAACAAGGCTAGTGGAGGTGATGGAATTCCAGTTGAGCTATTTGAAATCCTAAAAGATGATGCTGTGAAAGTGCTGCACTAAATATGCCAGCAAATCTGGAAAACTCAGCAGTGGCCACAGGACTGGAAAAGGTCAGTGTTCATTCCAATCCTAAAGAAAGACAAAATCAAAGAATGTTCAAACTACTGTGCAATTGCATTCATCTCTCACACTAGCAATGTATTGCTCATAATTCTCCAAGCTAGACTTCAGCAATACATGAATCATGAACTTCCAGATGTTCAAGCTGGCTTTAGAAAAGGCAGAGGAACCAGAGATCAAATTGCCAACATCTGCTGGATCATCGAAAAAGCAAGAGAGTTCCAGAAAAACATCTACTTCTCTTTCTTGACTATGCCAAAGCCTTTGACTGTGTAGATCACAAACTGTGGAAAATTCTTAAAGAGATAGGAATACTAGGCCACCTGACCTGCCTCTTGAGAAATCTGTATGCAGGTCAGGAAGCAACAGTTAGAACTGGACATAGAAAACCAACAGGTTCCAAATCAGGAAAGGAGTATCTCAAGGCTGTATATTGTCATCCTGCCTATTTAACTTATGTGCATTGTACATCATGAAAAACGCTGGGCTGGATGAAGCACAAGCTGGAATCAAGATTACTGAGAGAATTATCAGTAACGTCAGATATGCAGATGACACTACCCTTATGGCAGAATGTGAAGAACTAAAGAGCTTCTTGATGAAAGTGGAAAAGGAGAGTAAAAACGTTGACTTAAAACTCAACATTCAGAAATCTAAGATCATGGCATCCAGTCCCATCACTTCATGCAAAAGGTGGGGAAACAATGGAAACAGTGACAGACTTTATTTTGGGGGGGGGATCCAAAAAATCACTGCAGATGGTGACTGCAGCCATGAAATTAAAATTAAATTGGAAGAAAAGTTAGGACTAACCTAGACAGCATATTAAAAAGCAGAGATATTAATTTTCTAACAAAGGTCCATCTATTCAAAGCTATGGTTTTTCCAGTAGTCATGTATGGATGTGAGAGTTGGTCTATAAAGAAAGCTGAGTGCTGAAGAATTGATGCTTTTGAACTGTGATGTTGGAGAAGACTCTTCAGAGTCCCTTGGACAGCAAGGAGATCCAAAAGGAAAACAGTCCTGAATATTCATTGGAATGACTGATGCTGAAGCTGAAACTCCAATGCTTTGGCCACCTGATGCGAAGAACTGACTCATTTGAAAAGACCCTGAAGTTGGGAAAAAATCAAGGCAGGAAGAGAATGGGTTGACAGAGGATGAGATGGTTGGATGGCATCACTGACTCAATGGATATGAGTTTGAGTAAACTCCGGGAGTTGGTGATGGACAATGAGGCCTGGCGTGCTGCAGTCCATGGGGTTGCAAAGAGTAGTCACGACTGTATGAATAAACTCAACTGAACTGTATTATACATTATTTTAATGCTCACTTCTTGCTTTATTTTTTTTTTTTTGCTAATGACTTGATACTTGCTGTTTATTTGATATTTATTTTAGTCTATGGAAATGATGTAGACAAAAGGCAAACGAGCAATTTTCTTATTCAAGTTTACAATGGGTTTTAAAGGAGTGGAGACAACTTGCAGCCTCAGTAATATATTTGGCTCAGGAACTGCTAATGAACATATAGTGCAGTTGTGGTTCAAGAAGTTTGGCAAAGGAAAGGAGAGCCTTGAAGATGAGGAGTGTAGCGGCCAGCCATCAGAAGGTGACAATGACTAATTGAGAGCCATCATCAAAACTGATCCTTTTTCAATTATACAGGAAGTTGCTGAAGAACTCAGTGTCAACCATTCTATGGTCATAGGCATTTGAAGCAAATTGGAAAGGTGAAAAACCTCTATATACGGGTACCTCCTGAGCTGACCAAACAAAAAAATGGCATTCTGAACTCTCATAGCCAATTATTCTATGCAACAATAAATCATTTCTCAATCAGATTGTGATGTGGGATGAAAAGTGGATTTTATACAACAACAGGGTATGACCAGCTCAATGACTGGACTGAGAAGATGCTCCAAAGACTTCCCAAAGCCAAACTTGCACCCAAAAAGATCATGATCACTATTTGGTGGTCTGCTGCCTGTCTGACCCACTACAGCTTTCTGAATCCTGGTTAAACCGTTACATCTGAGAAGTATGCTCAGCAAATCTATGAGATTCACTGAAAACTGCAAAGCCTGCAGCTATATTGATCAACAGAATGGGCCCAATTTTCATCCACAACAATGCCTGACCACATGTCACACAACCAACATTTCAAAAGTTGAATGAATTGGGCTACAAAGTTTTGCCTCATCTGCCATATTCACCTGGCATCTCACCAAATGACTCCCACTTCTTCAAGTAACTTGACAACTTTTTGCTGGGAAAAATGCTTCCACAACCAACAGGATGCAGAAATTCTTTTCCAAGAGTTCATCAAATCCCAAAGCATGGATTTTTATGCTACAGGAATAAACAAATTTATTTCTTGTTAGCAAAAGTGTATTGATTATAATGGTTTCTATTTTGACTAATAAAAATGTGTTTGTGCCTAGTTATAATGATTTAAAGTTCAAGGTCTGAAAACACAAGTACTTTTGCACCAACCTAGCAAATGCTACAGTTATTCATAATAAAAGATTAATTAAGAAAATGTTTATTGTCCAATTAAAAATTATTTTTATATTATTTCCAATTTTCTATAATGGAAATCATGGGATGTACTTATTGGTTCTAAACTTCTGCTATGTTGTACTGTGATAAGTTGCTTCATCCGTGTCTGACTCTTTCCAGCCCTATGGACTGTAGGCTCTCAGGCTCCTCTGTCCATGGAATTCTCTAGCAAGAATATTGGTGTGGGTGCTAGTTATTCATAAAATTATAAGATCTTTTAGATTATCTTTAAATATTTGTTTTCCCATTGAATTATACATTTGATTTCTCTTCAAATCCATTTAATTTAATAGAATGTCTGGAATCAGACTCTATTATAAAATAAAATAAAAACAGCCTAAACTCCAGGAGAAAAACAACTTAATTAATTCATGAATATTAAAAAAGGAAATTACATCTGAACTTAACTGGGTTGTGTGCAAACCAAAGAAGCAAGAAAGCAAGTTTATGTATCTTAAAATAAACAATATAAATCTAGGCCATAAAATGATAATCTATGTTTGAGATTCTAAAGTGAAGATAACATTTCAGTTATATTGATGTGTTCAAGACTTGACTTTTTCATGTCATCATGATACTATATTTGTTTCATCAAAAATACCATTACAGGAAGAATCACACAACACCATGACATTCTTGAAAGATGCAAAGCACATAACATTAAAATGTTGAGGTCATCTGGATTCTTTTATACTTCATGTTTGAAATTCTGTTGTCATGACAAAAGGAAAGTATAAATGCTGACTGTAGGTTATTTGCCAAGGATTGTCAAAACTAAAATTGATAACGTACTGAATTTTTCCCATATGGCACGTATCTTGCTGACAGCATACATTGTCCTAGGAATGTTTGCTAAATGGTCAAGTCCAGGAGTCAGACCCTAATCTAATGGTTGAAATAACCATGAATGTGTGCATATATATATATATATATATATAAAATGTATGTATATATTTTCACAAGAAGAGTTATAATCACACATATACTCACAAAGGGTGCATGCATACATATAGATAGATAGAGAAACATAGAAATAGATAAATGCACAGATGTAAAAATATATATATATGTATGCACTTGTTATTAAAATATAGAACCTAAGTTAGAAATATTCTAAATACTTGCCTATTGTGTACTCTTTGCTATAGGGGAAGAATAAACTTTTTAGGTAAACACACACAGCTTTGAATCTAGTTCTCCTGTTATCCAGTCTAACCTCTGGCAGTTTATCTTTTTCTAAGTGCCAGCTGTCTGTCAGTTCACATTGTTGCCTACCTTTACAGATTTGTTGAGATGAATGTAGCAGATAAGCCTACCGTAGTGTCTGATACAGAAAAGTAAACAAAAACTTCATTTTCCTTTTCTTCTCCCCACCTACTTTAATCATACAAGAAAACTACTCAGTGTAATTGATTGCATATATTTACAAACAGAAGTACATTTACTCGTTTAACAAGTACGTATTAAATAATGGATACATGTAGGCAAGATGTGAAGTGAAGTCGCTCAGTCGTGTCCGACTCTCTGCGACCCCATGGACTGTAGCTTATCAGGCTCCTCCATCCATGGGATTTTCCAGGCAAGAGCGCTGGAGTGGATTGCCATTTCCTTCCCCAGAGGATCTTCCTGACCCAGGAATCGAACCCGGGTTTCCCGCGTTGCAGGCAGATGCTTTACCATCTGACTTTCAAATGTGAATCCGGCTCCATCCTTTCTGTTAGCCCAAAATTTATCAAAAATTTGGACCAAGTCTTGATGCTAATCTTATGTGTAACAGAAATCTTTGTTTATGCAAAGGAATTAAGCATTAATATCAAAGTGAAAGTGTTAGTTGCTCAATTGTGTCCAACTCTTTGCGACCCTGTGGACTGTGGCCCACCAGGCTCCTCTGACGATGGAATTCTCCAGGCAAGAATACTGGAGAGGGTTGCCATGCCCTTCTTCAGGGGAATCTTCCTGTCCCAGGGATCAAACCCAGGTCTCCCACATTGTGGGCAGATTCTTTACCATATGAAATACCCAGGAAGTATAATATAGCATTAATATAGAACTAATATATTAAGGTGTATATATATATATATATGTATGTATATATATCTTATTATAATTCTTATTTTATCTTTCTTCCAGGTATTTGTGTTTAGAATATAAGGCAACACAACCTATTTTTCCAAAAATTGTTTTACTGCTAATCTTCAATTAAAACTTATAAAGAGAATAAAAAAAAATAATGCCAGAGATCCTTCAGAAGTCCACTCATGTACAATACCCAGTTTTCCCCAGTTATTACCATTTGCCCTCTTGTACAGAACATCCTGCAGTATTTGCCAAGTACCTTTCAGAATCACAGTCAAAGAATCAAAGTGAACTTCAGTGAGTCTGGGCTTGTGTAGATCGTGTGTTCAGTAGCAGCTTGCGGCACTGATTTGTCCCAGTGGAATGTTGTTTCCGGAAGGAGGGTGAATGAATCACTTTTATGGGCATAGAGTCTTTCTCTCCATGTCATCTTGCATTATTAATGGCTGATTCAATTTTGCTGGCTAGAATTCGAGTTCTTTCTAGGGTAAGGTTAAATTTAAGGAGCTGTCTTGTGATTTCCTATATGACTAACCATTAGCATTATTTAGACCCACATAATTTCATTTCTCTTTTCTGTATATTTGAATACGCTCTCACTTTCTAGGTGAACTTCTGCAAATACTTTCAGCATTTGTAGTGCTGTACTTTAAGACATGGGCTTTGGTGTCAGGCACACCTGGATATGATTTCTGGATCTATCATTTAATATCATTTCATAATCTTGACAGAGTTAATATTTCTAAGGCACACTTTCTTTGTTTCAAAAATGAGAAATGAAGTGACCTTCTAGTTAGAGCTATTATAAAGATGAAAAAAATAATACAAGTTTCTAGTAGGGTTCTTGGCATGTAAAAAGCCTCTAATAAATGGTAGGTATCATCATTTGTCAGACACTTCATTAAGCAATCAACAATAAACATGGCAACTATTCAAGTTCAGAAATACCACACAGGTCTAAATGATCATTGCACAAGGATTTGTTTTTATTTTCTTCATCTTTCAAGTTCACAGTAACATTTTATTTTTTATTTAGTGAACAGTTATTACTTGGACAGCTTCTCTATGTGGCAATATTCTTTAAGCTACACTTTTGAGTACATTGCAATTTCAGTCATTGAGGAGTTTGAATCCATCTGAAAGGGAAATGATCAGGACAATGAAAGTGTGAATAATGTAAATCACAGATATATACGTGTGGCACTGTGTGGTAGAGAAAATGAATGTACAGGAATTAAGAAAGAAATGACTGAAGATGAAAATTTAATATAGTCAGGAAAGGCTTGATAAAAGAACTAGGAACTCAATTACGATCTTGAAAGGTAATTATAGTTTATAAAAAAAACAGCTGAGGAAAGGTGGATTTGTATACTTTATGAAGGGGTAAATTCCTTTGTGACTCACTCACGGAAACTTGGAGTTAAGAATATATACATACACAACCTCCCCTGGCACTTCCCCTTCTCTCTAGTACAGAGGTTGCCTGTTCAGGTGCTGAACAACCAGCCAGTGGTAAAGCTGAAATTGCTGTCTAGGTCTCCTGCTTCTGTTTCAGTACATTTTACTGCAATGTGTTGGGTGACGAAGCCTTCAAAAGCTTATTGAATTATTCATATGAAATATGGACAATCCTCTCTTATTGCATAAGGCCATTTCCATTTATAGATATTAAGACTTTTCTTATACTCAGCCTCTCAGTGACTAATTCCTGCCTCACCAGTTTCAGTGATGCACTGGAACTGAATCCTACAAGTTCATAAAAGTCAATTATGTGCATCACTTCTCAAGAGCATGTTCAGTGATGTCACACTGGTAGTTTGAAAACAGCCACGGTGAGAGTGTTTACTCCATGGAAATGAGCTAATGCAATAAATCAAGGCTTTCCTCCCACCACCTCTTTTATGGAGAGTTGATTGATAAACATTTACCAGCACATCACTGTGTATAGTAAATTCTATACAATTTCACTATTAATGTAGTTTGCTGTCGTTGTTGAGTTGCTAAGTTGTGTTTAACCCTTTTGTCACCCCATGCACTGTAGCCCACCAGGCTCCTCTGTCCATGGGATTTTTCAGGCAAGAATACTGGAGTGGATTGCCATTTTCTTCTCCAGGGAATCTTCCTGACCCAGGAATGGAACCCATGTCTCCTGCATTGGCAGGTGGATTCTTTACCACTGACCACCAGGGAAGCCCATTGACATAGCTAAAAATATAAAATTGCTTTCAATTTTAAATAAATGTATTTTGGAGTAAGACGTCAAAAGGTCAAAGAAATAATAGTCTTTGAAAGAAAATAATAAAAATAGAGGAATTACTAGGTTCTACCAAAAGATTCTCTTAAAGATAAACTGTATTTTGTCATAAAAATGTATATGGAATCTGCAACATGGCAAATAGATGGGAAAACAGCGGAAACAGTAGCTGACTTTATTTTGGGCGGCTCCAAACTCACTGCAGATGGTGACTGCAGCCATGAAATTAAAAGACACTTACTCCTTGGAAGGAAAGTTATGACCAACATAGACAGCACATTAAAAAACAGAGACATTACTTTGCCAACAAAGGTCTGTCTAGTAAAGGCTATGGCTTTTCCAGTTGTCATGTATGGATGTGAGAGTTGGACTATAAAGAAAGCTGAGTGTGAAAGAATTTAAGCTTTTGAACTGTGGTGTTGAATTAGACTCTTGAGAGTCCCTTGGACTGCAAGGAGATCCCACCAGTCCATCCTAAAGGAGATCAGTCCTGGGTGTTCATTGGAAGGACTGATGTTAAAGCTGAAACTCCAACACTTTGGCCACTTGATGTAAAGAGCTGACTTATTTGAAAAGACCCTGATGCTGGGAAAGATTGAAGGCAAGAGGCAAAGGGGATGGCAGAGGATAAGATGGTCAGATGGCATCACCAACTCAATGGACATGAGTTTGGGTAAACTCCAGGAGTTGGTGATGGACGGGGAGGCCTGGCATGCTGCAGTCCATGGGGTCACGAAGCGTTGGACATGACCGAGTTACTGAACTGAACTGAATTGTAAATTTTAAATATCTATGTAAATTTATACAAATTAAATAGAAATAACCTACTAAAAATAAATACATTCTATCCCCAACCCCCAAAGCCATTTCTATTTTAAGAAAATCTATAAATCTACTCTGGTATTAATCAATTGGTAGGAGAGCATGGCAACGCACCCCAGTATTCTTGCTGGAGAACCCATGGACAGAGAAGCCTGGGGGGCTACAGTCCATGAGGTCACAAAGAGTCAGTCATGACTGAGCAACTAAAGCATGACACAGAATATAAAAATAATTATTATTTTAATGCTGTGCTGTGGTTAGTCACTCAGTCATATCTGACTCTTTGCAACCCTATGGAATGCATCCTGCCAGACTTTTCCATCCAGTGGATTCTCCAGGCCAGAACACTGGAGTGTGTTGCCATGCCCTCCTCCAGGATATCTTCCCAACCCAGGATCGAACCTAGGTCTCCCACATTGCAGGTGGAGTCTTTACCTACTGAGCTACCAGAGAAGCCCAATTATTTCAATAAATAAGATAAAACATTTGACTATAAAATCTTAGTGATTAACTACAATAAGATAATGTCATATGCAAGCTACATACAGATAAGTTCATACTTTCTTTTATATAAGTAAATAATAATTGCACAATATATTCTACATATGCTCAAAAAAACAAGGTCTCCAAGCCAGGCTTCAGCAATACGTGAACCGTGAACTCCCTGATGTTCAAACTGGTTTTAGAAAAGGCAGAGGAACCAGAGATCAAATTGCCAACATCCGTTGGATCATGGAAAAAGCAAGAGAGTTCCAGAAAAACATCTATTTCTGTTTTATTGACTATGCCAAAGCCTTTGACTGTGTGGATCACAATATGTAGTCGTAGACCTGGAAAATTACACTGAAAACATCAACCAGATATCACATTTTGTGTGATTTTTCCTCCTTTAGAATTTTCTCTATTTTTAAATTTCTCCACAAACATTCAGACTAAGAAACTGTGAAAATTATGAAAAGTAAATATGGAGATGAGATGTTGCTCACAACAAAAACTTAAAGTATACAAGAGTAGCATAAATGAGAACAAATTTAAAGTTAAATTAAATAAATACTAAATGTATAAGAATAAAAAGCAGGAAGAGGAAAAGGAGAGAGATGAGTAATCAGACCAACAAGTATTTAATTAGAATTAACATGATGAAAAGGTGAACAAATAGAAACCCTTTTAACAGTAGTATCATACTGGTATGATCATACTTGTTTGAGTTTATTCCATAATATTTAAAAATTAATTTCCAATCTTTTTCAGCACACATGAATTATTTAATTTTATTTTTTAATATTTAAAAGGAAAAGATGTTATACAGTTTACTTTCTCAAATGTATCAAGGGTTGTGGCAGGAATATTCCCTAACAACACTACATTCCCCAAACATTTTGTACATGATTGATCTCCCCATTATTCAGATCTTGGAGGTGATCTTTGACTGTCCTACCTCATAGGACCCACTGATAGTAAATACTTCTGCATTTTATCTGTCTTACCACAGTAATAAGTGTGTAATCATTTACTTACATACATGTTAATAGTCTCTTTCTTCTTCAATTACCATAAACTCCAAGACGGCAGTGATTGATTTTGTTTTATTTACCAATACATTGTCATTGCCTACCATAAAACACTACATTAGGCACTCAATAAATATTTTTGAATAAATATATAAACCAGGAGAATATAATTGCAACATAATTTAGGGGTACGATTGAAAAATCTATAGGTAAAAATAGAAAGTGATTTTCAGGAACAAAACATGTATATAATTTCAAACTTTATCATCATAAATAGATCACTGGTGTCCAGAATTTTTTTTTCTTTTCATCCCTTTTTTTTCATTTTTCATTCTCTCAGTTGTGTCCTACTCTTTGCAACCCCATGGACTGCAGCACACCAGGCTTCCCCGTTTACCATCTCCCAGAGCTTGCTCAAACTCATGTCCATTGAGTCAGAGATGCCATCCAACCATCTCATCTTGTCACCCACTTCTCACCCTGCCTTCTATCTTTCCCAGCATCAGAGTCTTTTCCAAAGAGTCATCTCTTCACATAAGCTGGCCAAATTACTGCAGTTTCAGCTTCAGCATCAGTCCTACAAATGAATATTCAGGATTCATTTCCTTTAGGATTGACTGGTTTAATGTCTGTGAAGTCCAATGGACTCTCAATAGCTTCCCAACACCACAGTTCAAAGGCATCAGTTCTTCAGCACTCAACCCTCTTAATGGTCCAACTAATATATCCATACATCAATACAGTTCAGTCGCTCAGTTGCATCTGACTCTTCGTGACCCCCCCAGACTGCAGCACGCCAGGCCTCCTTGTCCATCACCAATTCCCAGAGATACTCAAACTCATGACCATTGAGTCAGTGATGCCATCCAACCAAACAACCATCTCATCCCTTCTCCTACTTCATTCAATCATTCCCAGCATCAGAGTCTTTTCAAATGAGTAAGCTCTTAGCATCAACTGGCCAAAGTATTGGAGTTTCAGCTTCAACATCAGTCCTTCCAAAGAACACCCAGGACGAGTCTTCTCCAACACCACAGTTCAAAAGCATCAATTCTTTTGCACTCAGCTTTCTTTATAGTCCCTCTCAATCTATACATGACCACTGGAAAAACCATAGCCTTGACTAGACAGAACTTTGTTGGCAAACTAATGTCTTTGCTTTTTAATATGCTGTCTAGGTTGGTCATAACTTTCCTTCCAAGGAGTAAGCATCTTTTAATTTCATGGCTGCAGTCACCATCTGCAGTGATTTTGGACCCCCCCCCCAAATAAAGTCAGCCACTGTTTCCACTGTTTCCCTATCTATTTCCCATGGAGTGATGGGACCAGATGCCATGATCTTTGTTTTCGGAATGTTGAGCTTTAAACCAACTTTTTCACTCTCCTCTTTCACTTTCATCAAGAGGCTCTTTAGTTTTTTGTTTTGTTTTGTTTTGTTTTGCCTTCTGCCATAAGGGTGATGACATCTGCTTATCTGAGGTTATTGATATTTCTCCCAGCAATCTAAATCCAGCTTGTGCTGCATCCAGCCCAGTGTTTCTCATGATGTACTTTGCATATAAGTTAAATAAGCAGGGTGACAATATACAGCCTTGATGTACTCCTTGCCCTATTTGGAACCAGTCTGTGGTTCCAAGTCCAGTTCTAACTGTTGCTTCCTGACCTGCGTACAGATTTCTCAAAGGCTGGTCAGGTGGTCTGGTATTCCCATCTCTTTCAGAATTTTCCATGGTTTGTGGTGATCCACAGAGTCAAAGGCTTTGGCATAGTCAATAAAGCAGAAATAGATATTTTTCTGGAACACTTTTGCTTTTTTAATAATCCAGCAGATATTGGCAATTTGATCTCTTGTTCCTCTGCCTTCTCTAAATCCAGGTTGAACATTTGGAAGTTCACAGTTCACATATTGTTGAAGCCTGGCTTGTAATTTTGAGCATTACACTGCTAGCGTGTTACATGAATGCAACTGTGCAATAGTTTGAGCATTCTTTGGCATTGCCTTTCTTTGGGATTGGAATAAAAACTGACCTTTTCCAGTCCTGTGGCCACTTCTGAGCTTTCCAAATTTGCTGGCATATTGAGTGCAGCACTTTCACAGCATCATTTTTAGTCTTTGAAATAGATCAATACTTTGACCACCTGATGCAAAGAACTGACTCATTTGAAATGACCCTGATGCTGGGAAAGATGGAGGGCCAGAGGAGAAGGGGATGACAAAGGATGAGATGGCTGGATGGCATCACCGACTTGATGGACATAGGTTTGGGTGGACTCCGGAAGTTGGTGATGGATAGGGAGGCCTGGCGTGCTGTGGTTCATGGGGTTGCAAAGATTGGGACATGACTGAGCGACTGAATTGAACTGAACTGAATAGCTCAACTGGAATTCCATCACTTCCACTAGCTTTGTTCATAGTGATGCTTCCTAAGGCCCACCTGACTTCACATTCAGTATGTCTGGCACTAGGTGGGTGATCACACCATCATGATTATCTGGGTCATGAAGATCTTTTTTGTATAGTTCTGTGTATTCTTGCCACCTCTTCTTAATATCTTCTGCTTCTGTTAGGTCCATACCGTTTCTGTCCTTTTTTTGCCCATCTTTGCATGAAATGTTCCCTTGGTATCTCTAATTTTCTTGAAGAGATTTCTAGTCTTTCCCATTCTGTGGTTTTCCTCTATGTCTTTGCGTTGATCACTGAGGAGGCTTTCATATCTCTCCTTGCTATTCACTGGAACTGTGCATTCAAATAGTTACATCTTTCCTTTTCTCCTTTGTTTTTCACTTCTCTTCTTTTCACAGCAATTTGTAAGGCCTCCTTGGACAGTTATTTCACTTTTTTGCATTTCTTTTTCTTGGGAATGATCTTGATCCCTGTCTCCTGTGCAAGGTCATGAACCTCCATTCATAGTTAATCAGGCACTCTGTCTATCAGATCTAATTCCTTAAATCTATTTCTCACTTCCACTGTGTAATCAAAAGGGATTTGATTTAGGTCATACTTGAATGGTCTAGTTGTTTTCCCTACTTTCTTCAATTTAAGCCTGAATTTGGCAATAAAGAGTTCATGATCTGAGCCATAGTCAGCTCCAGGTCTTATTTTTGCTGACTGTATAGAGCTTCTCCATCTTTGGCTGCAAAGAATATAATCAGCCTGATTTTGGTGTTGACCATATGGTGATGTCCACATGTAGAGTCTTCTTTTGTGTTGTTGGAAGAAGGTGTTTGCTATGACAAGTGCATTCTCTTGGCAAAACTGTGTTAGCCTTTGACCTGCTTCATTTTGTACTCCAGGGCCAAATTTGCCTGTAACTTCAGGTATATCTTGACTTCCTACTTTTGCATTCCAGTCCCCTGTAATGAAAAGGACATCTTTTTTGGTTGTTAGTTCTAGAAGGTCTTGTAGGTCTTCATAGAATTGTTCAACTTCAGCTTCTTCAGCATTACTGGTCTGGGCATAGACTTGGATTACTGTGATATTGAATGTTTTGCCTCAGAAGAACAGAGATCAAGCTGTCATTTTTGAGACAGCATCCAAGTACTGCATTTTGAACTCTTTTGTTGACTATGAGAACTACTCCATTTCTTCTAAGGGCTTCTTGCCCACAGTAGTAGATATAATGGTCATCTGAGTTAAATTCACCCATACCAGTCCATTTTAGTTTGCTGATTCCCAAAACGTCTATGTTCACTCTTACCATCTTCTGTTTGACCACTTCCAATTTGCTTGATTCACGGACCTAACATTCCAGGTTCCTATGCCATATTGCTCTTTACAGCATTGGACTTTGCTTCTATCACCAGTCCCATCCACAACTGGGTATTGTTTTTGCTTTGGCTCTGTCTCTTCATTCTTTCTGGAGTTATTTCTCCACTGATCTCCAGTAGCATATTGGGCACCTATTGACCTGGGGAGTTTATCTTTTAGTGTTCTATCTATTTGACTTTTCATACTGTTCATGGGGTTCTCAAGGCAAGATTACTGAAGTGGTTTGTCATTCCCTTCTCCAGTGCACCACATTTTGTCAGAATTCTCCACCATGACCGGTTTGTCTTGGGTGGCCCTACACAGCATGGCTCATAATTTCATTCAGTTAGACAAGGCTGTGGTCCATGTGATCAGATTGTTTAGTT
Source organism: Aepyceros melampus (assembly GCA_006408695.1). Lineage (NCBI taxonomy): Eukaryota > Metazoa > Chordata > Mammalia > Artiodactyla > Bovidae > Aepyceros > Aepyceros melampus. The sequence continues at coordinate 33,113 of SJXQ01012256.1, forward strand.
TTCTGTGATTGTGGTTTTAAGTCTCTCTGCCCTCTGATGGAGAAGGTTCAGAGCCTTATGGAAGTTTCCTGATGGGAGAGATTGACTAAGAAGTAAATTGAGTCTTGTTCTGATGGGCGGGACCATGTTCAGTAAATCTTGAATCCAATTTTCTATTGATGGATGGAGCTGTGTTCCCTCCCTGCTATTTGACATTGACATTGAAGTCGCTCCATCCTGTCCAACTCTTTGCGACCTCATGGACTGTATAGCCTGCCAGGCTCCTCTGTCCATGGAATTTTCCAGGCAAGAGTACTGGAGTGGGTTGCCATTTCCTTCTCCAGGAGATCTTCCCAACCCAGGGATTGAATCTGGGTCACCCGCATTGTAGGCAGACACTTTATTGTCTCAGCCACCAGGGAAGCCACCTGCTTCCCTGCTATTTACCTGGGGCCAAACTATGCTGACCTGCCTCTTAAGAAACCTATATGTAGGTCAGGAAGCAACAGTTAGAACTGGACATGAACAATAGACTGGTTCCAAATAAGAAAAGGAGTATGTCAAGGCTATATATTTTCACCCTGCTTATTTAACTTCTATGCAGAGTACATCATGAGAAACGCTGGGCTGGAAGAACACAAGCTGGAATCAAGATTGCCGGAAGAAATATCAATAACCTCAGATATGCAGATGACACCACTCTTATGGCAGAAAGTGAAGAGGAACTAAAAAGCCTCTTGATGAAAGCTCAAAATCCTTCAAGCTAGGCTTAACCAATCAAGAACTTCCAGATGTACAAGCTGGATTTAGATAAGGCAGAGAAACCAGAGATCAAACTGACAATATCCATTGGATCATAGAGAAAGCAAGAGAATTCCAGAAAAACATCTCCTTCTGCTGCACTGACTATGCTAAAGCCTATGACTTTGTGAAAGTGAAAGTGAAAGTCACTCTGCTGCTGCTGCTGCTGCTGCTGCTGCTGCTAAGTCGCTTCAGTCGTGTGTCCGACTCTGTGCAACCCCATAGACGCCAGCCCACCAGGCTCTCTCTGTCCCTGGGATTCTCCAGGCAAGAACACTGGAGTAGGTTGCCATTGCCTTCTCCAATGCATGAAAGTGAAAAGTGAAAGTGAAGTCGCTCAGTCGTGTCCGACTCAGCGACCCCATGGACTGCAGCCTACCAGACTCCTCTGTCCATGGGATTTTCCAGGCAAGAGTACTTGAGTG